>PVKS010024453.1:0-31040 GCA_004027875.1 Aplodontia rufa
TCTCGAGCGTATCTTACCCTGAATCCTTGAGCTCCAGCTCCTCTGCTTGCTGGCTGTCAAGAACTGAGCTATGTTCCTCTTCCAAGTGCTTCTGCCATGATCTGCTGCCTCACCTGGGTCCCAGAGCTACACAGAGTCGGCAGACCACAGATTGAACCCCTGGACCCCTGAGCCAAAATTTCCTCTTCCAAGCTGTTCTTGTCAGTCATATTGGTCACCACAACACAAAGATTAGTCAAATAAAACCATGACTATGAAAAACCTAGGTCTTTGCCATTAGCCTACTTATTTCCTGATACACAAGACAGTGCTTACACCAATTAAATTCAGATGCATTAATGTCATCAAGAACATGACCACATAGTCCTTAAAAGCAAATATCCCCAGTTTAAAGGGACTTGAGCTTGCTTTCTTGTGCAGTCCTATAAAGGCAAATATTTTTGAAATAATGGAGGACAAGTTACAGGAAGAAAAGTAAACAACTCCAAGAATTACAAGAAACAGCAGGATGGGATGAAAGATAGCAGAGGGAGAAACGAGAAATCAATTTGGAAAAAGAAAATGCAGAAATCACTAATAGCTTTACGGCTACCTCCCCACCTTACATATATGTATACAATTTGTCCCAAACTCAATTTGCTCTCTCCCATAAAAAATGATTGTTTATTAACTTCACCATGGAAAATTCTGAGTCACTCAGAAGCTAAGCCTACTTACTAGTTGGCTTCAACAACCTAAACACGTAGCCACTTACCATATCCAGCATCCAGGTTTTCTCATAGTTCAGAACACTTTAGGTACTATTCCTATTTTAAAAATATCTTCATTTGGGGTTGGAGTGGTGGCTCGGGGGTTACGGTGCTTGCCTGGCATGCAAGAGTATGCGGATTCAAACCCCAGCACCATGTACACAGCTAAGTGTCTGAGCAATGCAAGCCATGTGAAAAACTAAATAAAACTTGATTCTCTCTCTTTGTCCCTCTCTCTTTATAAAAAGAAAAACATATCTTCATTTAGTACCTCTAATTTGCCAATTAAATCCACCCTGTAAAATCCTATCTGTGTTACCACCTGCTCAGACTCACCACTGCTACACAAAACATAGGAATCCTAACTAAATTTAAATTTCAGGTAAACAAGGAATGTCACAGACTGTGGAATTTCTAAAGAACAGAGGTTTGTTCAGTTCATGGCTCCAGTGGCTGGGAGGTCTAATTGGCAGCATGGTCCTGCCAACTTCTCAGCGTCTGGTGGGACCTTCCTCCCGGGGCTTGGAAGGACAGAGGGTGTAACAGTGAGAAGGAGCAAGCACGCCTGAGACAGCCTGATTTTATAATGAAGCTTGTCCTCAATAGCCAACAATCCATGAATTCCTGAATGGGCTAATCAATTCACAAAATCCAATCATCTCCCAAACATGCCACTATCAACTCTGCGGCATCACAGACCAATTTCTAACACATGGGCTTTTGTGGAGACATGCAAATCACAACATGTCCCGAATACTGCATAGGACTAACCATGCTGGTTTGTTTCTTTCTTAGTTTATAAATTATTTTTGTTTCCTTCAGTCTGCTTTCATTTTTGAAAAACCTGGAAACCTGACTTAGAAGATAAACTTCACTCTGCCTACCATGAGAAACTACACTGACAAAGTTAGTGTTGCTGAATGACTTAAGTAAGTTGGAATAGAAGTTCAAAGACTCAGGGGACCCAGTGCAAAGATTAGTACTAGGGAACAGTAAGAAAAAAGTTTTTCCTTTCTTATTATGCATGTACACTGGGGGAGGGTTCCCACATCAAGAAATTTCCCTACCCTGTTCTGAAATCAGCTTCAATTAAATGGAGTCACAGTAGCTGTGACCACGTAAAATTGTGTCAAGTAGCTGTTCTTAGAGGAAACGTTTGCACATTGCTACCTGAATGAAGTGTGAACATTTGAACCAGGCCAAGTCTGCAAAAGCCATGAACATCCCACCGAGACAGCTCCAACTGCCACAAACCACCCTTTCATCCAGAGACAGCCCTGGGAACACACCAGGAATAAGCATTAGGGTGGCCTGGCCACAACAGTCACCTTCCTTGGCCAACAACTAATGTAGCTGCCTAGAATTAATTTCCTTTGTCTTCATTTCTCCTTCCCCTTAAAAGCCCTGCACAATCCCAATTTCTGTGGAACGCAGTCTGTTTCTTCTAAATAGATCTATATTCTCAAATTACAATTCTTTCAAACCCTTAATAAAATGCCTTGTCTGCTACCGCTGTATTGATTTTTATTTTATTTCAGATCTGTCAACACTGTGGACACCAACAGGGTATCCTAAAATTGAACTTAATTCTGGCACTAATCAGAGTTAGCAAACACCATACAGGTTAAGGACCTGGTCTCCCAGGACTGCACTATCTTTCCAGAAGCCAATCACAAGTCTGAGATTTTTACCTGTGCATCTGACATACAGTTGTAAATCAGACCTTTCCATGATCCCCGTCTTGAGTTCCAGCACTTGCTGACCCTGCTCGCAGAATTCAGGAGAGCACTCAAGTTACTATTATGCACGTACTATAAAAGAGTACAACTTAGGAAGGACAGATGGAACGGAAATACAAGACAAGGTGTGGGAGGGAATAGAGGCTCCACACCTTTTCCAGGTGTCCTGCTGTCCAAATATTTGGCAATCCCAAAGCTCTCCACACCTAGGCCTTCACTATAAAGCTGTGATTGAACAAAATCACTGCCATCAACTCAACCTTCAGCCCTGTTCTCCTCCAGTAGAGGCTGGGTTGAGGCTGGAAGTCCCAATCCTCCAATCACAGGTTGGTTCCACTTGTAAAGTACCTCATTCTGAGGCTACTCAGGATCCCTAGTCACCCAACATCTCTTTAGCATACAAAACACACTTATCAATTCAAAGATTGCAAGGGTTTTAGGAGCTCTGTGCCAGGAAATTGGACAGAGACCAAAATAAATATTCCTTGTTACACCACACTATCACAGCTTCTGAAAACTGGTTGAGGATGGAAGTTGAATGTGAATATTTACTATCTCTACAACTTTCCTCTATCATCAAATAGGAATATTCAATTTTCCACTTCAGCTTTATAGCTTTCATGGAACATGTGTAAGGTCTTGGAGAAGTAGATGTCAGGTCATAAATCGGGACAGAGAGATTTCCACAGAAGAAAAGAGAAAGGAGGAGAGAAATGGATGGCAATGACTGGGAGTCAGAGCTGTTTTCTCTTCTGTGATTTTGAGTTGGTGGGATACATTTTGGAGGGACAGCTGTTTTCCAAAGTAATGACCACGAAGCAGCAGCAATATGGTGAGATACTTAAGATGTTTTGAATGAACGAGATGCGTTTTCCTCCCACTCTGGGTTTTGGGAGAGACACCAGAAGGACTGCACAGGTCTAAACTGCTTCTAGCGGATCATATTCCTCGAAGGTGACACCACACAGACTGGGCACTGAAGGACTGCACTGACATATTAGGATCATAGATGATTCCCTATCAGGTGGGCGCTCAGAAGACTCAATGGGATCCAAAACATTTCTTATCCTCATCTGTCCTACAGTCCAACTATGTCCTTAATATGTCTGTCAGTTCATGCTTTATCATGGGTTTAAGACCCCATGAGGGGCTGGAGCGGTGGCTCAGCGGTTTCGGTGCTTGCCTGGCAAGCACGAGGACCCGGGTTCAAACCCCAGCACCACGTACACAACTGAGTGTTGGAGCAACTAAGGCCATGTGAAAAACTCAATAAAGTTGTTTCTCTCTTTCTCTGTCTCTCTCACTGTCCCTCTCTCTTTAAAAAAAAAAAAAAAGACCCCATGAAAACAAAAATCACAGACACATTTCTCCAGGAGGAAAAAAAATCCTCTTCATCATCTTTTAAAGCTCATTTAGGTGATTCAAGAGGCTGAGACAGGAGGATTCCAAGTTCAAAGCCAGCCTCAAAACTTAGCAAGGCCCTAAGCAATTTAATGAGACCCTGTCTCCAAAAAACCAAACAAACTGAAAGGGAGTGGGGATGTGGCTCAGTGGTTAAGCACCTCTGAGTTCAATCCCCAGTAGCAAAAAACCAACAACAAAAAATCTCACTTAGAACAAAAAGGCAACTCAGAAAACACCAGTGATAAAGACGGGAATGTGATGTTGAATTGTTATTTTACAAATGCTGCTTTAAAATGCAAAGTGTTAATATTTATGAGATACCATTGCAAGAAACTTCATAAGATATTTGAACAAGCCATGCTGCACACCTGTACAAAAACATAAATGTTTAACCCCAGTGTCAAATATTTTCAAGAATAACAAGGGATGATTGGAAGGGAGGAGAAGGGGAAATGTTGGAACTGAGATAAAGCAAGGTACATTCAAAGCATTTATAAGTATGTCACTGTATATACTATAGCCATATAGGGACAATATGCTCTTTATAGGTATAAGAATTATGTCACGGTATGTGGGATTTTTAGAAACGATATAGGACCCAGGAGGAGGGAGGTAGAGGGATGTAGGGTGCCGATACTGAACAAATTGTATTGCTGAATTGGGGGCATCTAGGAATACGTGACAACCAATCCCACCATTATATAAAACTAGAATGCACTAATAAAAATATATTTTAAAAATGCTGTTCTATCACACTTCTATATTCCCTCCACCTCCTCTTTACCATCAAGCAAGTCAAATTTAGGGTGACGTTTCACCTCATTGATTCCCACATAGGTTTCGAGGTCACTGCCATGCAGATTAAACTGTGATGAGGGCATAGATAGGACTTTTTTTAAGTGCATGACTAATAAGTGACTCCAGTTAATCCTTGCCACCTCTCAGCTATGCACTATTATTTTACTCCATTTATGATTGGCATGTGGACTCTACCATCAACATTCATTTCTAACTCCTGATATGAATTAAATATCCATAAAATAAGAAGGGTCATCTTGAGGAAGTCCACGGTGAACCCCTCCAAGCTGGACCTATAGCATGCAGCTACCTGTAATGCAGTTAAAGTGGAGAGAAGGGCACAGACTTGCCTTTGGGGGATCAGGGAGCACCCTCCGCATTTGCTGGGGGTACAGCTACCACCCAGCTCACCTGGGAAGGGGTGTGGGCAACAGAGGCCAAGGAAACACAACTGGATGAAGGCCAAAGGGACAGGAGAACCCACACCACGCTGTGTACTCCTCATTCTGCTAACAAGTCCTCCACTCGTCAAACCTGAGTTGAACCAAATGAGCAAAGGACATGCTGGAAAGAAAGACTTCATGTTAAATTTTGTTTACAAATTAGGACAGATCACATATGGAAACTTTTTTAAGAGAGAGAAAGGGACAGTGTGAGAGAGAAAGAGAATTTTATTTAGTTTTTCATGTGGTTTTTTTTGCTCTGATACTTTGTTGTGTACATGGTGCTGGGGTTCAAACCCATGTCCTCATGCACACCATGCAAGCAATGTAACTGCTAAGCCAACGCTCCAGCCCCACATATGGGTTTTAAAAAATCAATAGGTATAACAATTTTGTAAATGTCATCAGTACTAACCACTGCATTGATCTATTTTTTAGCATGTCATATCTGGTAGTGGGGCAAGAAAAAGTCAACTTTAAAGCTAAAGGGAGCTGATAAAATGTAAAAACAATTATGATCATTTCTGATTTAATTAGAATGATACAATTGGGTTATATATTATACATAATAGTAATGATAATATAAAATATATGAAAATGTATACAGAATTGTATATAAATTATATATTTTATTTTATTATAAATATAAATTTCATAATTATTATATATGTATAGTATTATATATAAGTAGATATATAATCTTCTCTAATTAGAAACACTTTTGACACAGGCAAGATCACACATATTTATTAAGGCAGAACAGCTCTCTTTTTCTAATGTCCATTGCTTTTCCTAATTTAACACTCCTTCCACTTCCCAATGACCTCTTCTAACAAAAGACTATCCTGCTTCAAACACAGAGTTCTCAGAAACAGAGGAAATGAGAGGAATGGAGAAATGAAAAAGGCAGAAATGAGGCCACCAGAGGAAAAGTCTACAAATGAGATAAGATGAGTGAGGGTGGTGGGTAGTTGCTGGGCAAAAAGAAGAAAAAAAATAAAAAAATACAAGCCTAAAAAAATAGGAACAGGAGGAAAAGTTCTCAAAGCTGAAAAGGGAATTATAAATAGCTAAACTTTGGGCTGGAGCAGTGGCTCAGTGGTTACAGTGCTTGCCTGACATGCGCAAGTACACGGGTTCAAACCCCAGCACCACCTACACAATAAATTGTTATAACAACGAAGGCCACATGAAAAACTAAATGAAACTGATTCTTGCTTTCTCTCTCCCTCTCTCTCACTGTCCCTGTTCCTTTTAAATAAATAGCTGAACTTTATCGTGAAGTCCTGATGGCCGTCAAAAGAGGGCACAGCACTCTGTCCACCAAGGAAGTCCCTAGGGGTGATCCAAGCAGTACTACTCTTTAGGAGAAACTTCAGCTCTGAGGGCAAACTACAGGCTCTTGCCAGGTTTGGCCCCTATTTCCTGGCCATCCCGTGTGTGCCAGTTCCTTCCCTGGAATATTTATGTGTGGCCTGACACTTCAGGGAACAGAAGTATGCTATGAAGTCATCATATTTCAGGCATGCTTGGTGTTAACGTTATTTCACGACTGAAGAAAGGTAGACCTCAGATGATCTAGATGGTGATCCTGCCAAGCCACCACCTGCTCGTGTATGTGCAACACTGCCCCTCTGCTTGTGCTGAGAAAGACCCAGCGGCTTCCTTTTATGACTCTCAGGGCAGTAGCCACTGCTCTTCAACCACTGTTCCCTCAAGGGCAGGGACCATCTCCTGCTCCATCCCAGCCTGGCCTTTGCCTCACTGTACTCAGGAATTCTCCATGTCCCCTTCTCACTCAAAAGGGAAATGCCAGAGGCTGGAGCGGTGGCTCAGCGGTTACAGCACTTGCCTGGCATGAGCAAGGATGTGGGCTCAAACCCCAGCACCATGTACACAATGAAGTGTTGCAGCACTAAGGGCCACATGGAAATCTAAACAAAATTGATTCTGTCTCTCTTTCTCTCTCACTGTCCCTCTTTCTCTTAAAGAAAAAATAAAGTAAATGTCTGGCACCCTCCTACAATAGAGCAATCAAATATGAACACAGACAGGGACTGTTCATGGGTCGCAGTGCCATCAGCCATCCCAGGAGACAGTGGCAGTGAACAGCGCCTTCGGGAGTTCTGGTGACAGCACTTGCTGAGGCTGTGGTGGAACACGTTGGGGAGCGTCTGCTGGCATTCCAGAAACATCAGCCCAACTTCGTAAGAGAAGCTAGTGTTCAAGGAAATCATTGAGAGGCTCGGGAACTAAACAGACTCCTCGGAGAGAAGCAGTCACTCCCAGCAGAATTAGCAAGATTATGTAACTGGATGGATTCCATCCCACGTCCTCTTGCAAGAAACTCTGCTGGCTTCAAGTGGGCAAATACGTGACTGAGGGGGAAGATCATGAACGTAGTGTGGGACTTGTTATTCAGAGCAGTCAGAGACGTCCACGCAGACTGAGAACCTGAGAGTTGAACGGCTGAGGCCCAAGTAGAAGGAGGGTTCAGAAACTGGACAGGTTCCTTCGACCCAGTGACCACGGTCGAGAGCCATCTCCCAGCCTATGTGAAGCAATAACAACCCTCAGGAGCCCAATTTGCTAAATACCCTCCTGCTGCACACCAGGTGCTGTAGAGGACAGAGATGCTGAGAGGCCAAGCAGATGGGAACTGTTCTGGGAAAGTGATGCACATGACAGATATTATGTGGAACATACTGAGTGCTAGCACAGGGTGGTACTGGGAGGCCAAAGCCCACCGCCTGAGAAACAGCAGGCCTCAAATTCCAGTAGACCTCACTTTCATTTCTAGCCCCTTGCTGGATTATAAACTTGAAAAGCTCTTTTAGGTGCTTGTTTTGCTCAGCTTTCTCATCACCATGACCAAGGACCTGAGAGGAAAAGTTTACTTGATTCATGGTTTCAGGGTCCTCAGTCCACAGATGGCGGACTCCACTGTTGTGGGCCCAAGGTGACACAGAACATCACAGAGAAAGTTGTGGCAGAGGAAAGCAGCTCAGGACATGAACTCAGAAAGAGCTCTGCTCACCAGGGACAAAATATAAACCCCAAAGACACACCCCAGTGACCCACCTCCCGCAGCCCCATACCACCCGCCCATAGTTGCCATCTGGCTAATCCACAGCATCAGATTAATTACAACACTTGTAATTACATCATTTCACCTTGGAACTTTCTTACATTCTCCTGCACATGGATTTTTGCAGGAGACCTCATATCTAGCCAATACTACCACCCGAAGAAATCATGCTGAGCAAAGTTAGCCAAACCCAGAGAGTCAAGGGTTGAATGTTTTCACTCATTCGTGGAGGCTGGGGCTAAACCCAGGCTTGAGTGAAAGGGAGTCAATCCCATGTATTGGACCCAGCAAGGGCACAGCAACACATAATCTAGGGCAACCATAGACATGTAGAGGGGAGGGGGAAGAAGAGAGACAGGGATGGGAGAGGGAGGGAAGATACATACATACAGCAATATAGCATATTCTTTACCCCCTGACAAGTCAAATATTATATATGCACTCAATTCTGGAAAATTCACAATCTTATACATATATACACATATACACATACATGTATGTATATACATTTATATTCATATGTATACATTTATATTTGTTAGGGGCATAATATAGAAGAATCGATACTGGGGGCAGGTGATGTGGGGGTAACTATGGTTTAAGATCAAATGCATATCATATTATTACTTCATATACATTTATGATTATACAATTCCTTAATTAAAAAGATAAAAATAAAAATAGAACTACATATAATCCTGTCATCCCAGTAGTGGTTGTATGTACAAAAAGAAAATAAAACCACATGTCAGAAAATCCACTCCTCAGTGCTGTTCACAACAACCAACACACAGAATCGCCCCAAGCGCCCGTCACATGTACAAACATGCAGTGCACTGAACTTTTCTTTCTGGTTGTCTAACGCTTTTTAAATGCATCTTAGCTTCTATGCCAACTTAACTTCAGTGATATGAAAACTTTATTTTTATATGCTCTACCGTTCCCAACCCTTCCTGTGCTGTTGCTCCATCACACGTAAATGTGTAAAAGTCCAACAATACACAGCTATTAATCACCTTCCATCGTTTTGTCTTTCATGAAACTCAGAGACTAGAGAAAGGCACTTCTATATTTATAGGGCTTGTCATTAACATTCTTCCTTCCTATTTCTGGTTCCCTTCCTTTCTTTTCTTTTCTTTTTTTTTTAAAGAGAGAAGGACAGTGAGAAAGAGAAAGAGAGAATCAATTTTTATTAAGTTTTTCACGTGGCTTTCATTGCTCTGACACTTAGTTGTGCACGTGGGTGCTGGAGTTTGAACCCGTGTACTTGCGCATGACGGGAAAGCGCGGTAAGTGCCGAGCCACCGCTCCAGCCCCACCCTTTGTTTCTTTTTGTGTGTTTACTTTCCATCTGATGCCGTTCTCTTCCCTTGTAACAGCTCAGTCTTGACACTGAAACCGTTTCACGAGGGAGAGGGTCCGCCCTGCTGCTCTTATCACCCTTCCAGAAGTCAATCTGATCGAGTTCTTTGAGCAAAGTCAAGGACACCTTGAAGTCCATGGCACTCACGGCTTTGGACAGCCCAGGTGAGGAAGCCATATTGCTGATGGGTTTTTACATTAGTAGCATGAACCACTGCTCTCATCATAAATCTGGTACACCAGCAAAAAAAGAATGTCACTGAAATACAGCGGAGAGTCGATCCGGAACGCTGTCATTTGGAAATGAAACCCTCAACCCTTAACAACAGCACTGAGCCCCTCTGATGTACAAGTACCTGCTAGAGGCTGCAGAGAATAAAGCAAACAATTCCACTTAAATGTCTCAGAATCTGAAGCTTCTCACTCCTGAAAGCCTAGCAAATGCACTTTGAAATCCCACAACTGAAAAATCCATGCAAAAACACACCCTTTATGGGAGCCCTTCCAGGCAGCAATCAAAGGCCAATAGAGAAAAAGCCAAAAATCTTTTAGAAAAAAAAAAATTAGTAAGCGAGTAACTTAAATGTCAGGCAGAAAATGCAAGGTTAGACCATTTGGACGCTTGTAATTTATTTAGCATCAAGATCTCGAAATCAATTTTATACTTTACCTTGAGTTAGAAAACCTATCACAGCACAGGGGGAAAATATTGGAAAAACTTCATTCTCCAAGTACCATAATTTAGCTTACGGGGTACTTAACTAATGCAGACCTACAGCAAGGAGCACTTCAAAAAATTGGAGTAATAGAGGGACGCAGACCCAGACGCAAGAAAATGCTTCAAGAGCCACTGCTAAGAAAGCAGCACTAAGAGACAGGAGCTGTGTGACCCCAGGGCCATCGTGCGGTCTGCAAACAGACTCCTCCAACTCTCTCGCTCTGCCACCTTCCCTCAGTTATTACCACCAGGAGTTCAGCCATAGTCTTTATATGAGGATGTAAAGCAACAGCGTAATTTAGAGGTAGAATCTGAAGGTCTTAACAGCTACCTACCTGTCCATCTTCATCCAGACAGTCCGCCAGACACCAACCCTGCAGCCCCAAGATGCTACCTGCAAGGAGCCTCCAATTTCCACTGCTAGGCTGACTCCTTCACCCGCAGGGCCCCTTTCTTCCTGCATTGCCTGTCAAGTTAACATCCTGCTTTTAAAGCTCATCTCAGGCAACCCGTGCTCCTAGAGTTGGTCCACGTGTGCATGAAGAGAAGGCTGCCTCCTCCGGGCTCACCCTGCACCTGGACCTTCCTGTATCACTCTTCTTTTAGAACCTTATATTCCCTCCCTCTAGACTATTGTTCTCCAATTTTAACATTCCTCAGGATCACCCAGAGTTCCTATTAAGCCTCAGATGCCCAGCCCTACTCCCCGAACCTCTAACTAGGTATGTCATTCATGGGGACCCGACATGAGCATTTCTAACAAGCTCCAGGTGATACTAATGGTGCTGGCCACGACCACACTTGAGAATCACAGCTCTAGACTGCAAGCTCCAAAATCTGGATGCATTTGAGTCACCTGCACACGTCCACATGTCTTGTCCTTAGCGCCTTCCCTAACAGCTCACTGCATGAAGGTTATGTGCACAAAACAGAAATCCTGGCATAGATCACTTCACAGGCTAAAGCCAGACGATGAGGGAACACGGTTCCTCCAAAATGCTGGCCATGGGTAGCTCTTCCATGGGTGGGAAATATCCACAGGCCCTTTCTGACTAGCAAACTATCCACTCACTGCTTATGGCTGTCACCTGTATATATGAAGAGACACAGTGTACAACAACTCAGAAGGCAAAACTGAGAAATTCAGCATCGCCTAAGCTTTTGACACAGGTGTGTCTCTTTTCCCCTGGAAAGGAGTGCAAGACGCAGCACCTGTGCTGGATTAACTTATCTCTGTATTTACCAGGATTCCTAGTGTTGAACATGCACCTGGTCAGTTCCTCATTATTGTTCAATCGGATCTTATTCGTTTTGGGGAGGTGTACTAGGGATTGAACCCAGGGGTACTTTACACTATATTATATCTCCAAGCCTTTTCTATTTTAGAGAGTCTCATTAAGTTGCTGAGGCTGGCCTTGAACTTGCGAATGTTGTGCCTCAGCCTCCCAAGTTGCTGGGATTACATGTGTGTCACCATGCCCAGATGCTCATTCTAATTTAGCAACTCTGTCATCTTCCTCTGGTCCCCTCTAAATTCTTTTTTTTTTTTTTAAAGAGAGAGGGACAGTGAGAGAGACAGAGAAAGAGAGGAACAACTTTATTTAGTTTTCACATGGCCTTAGTTGCTCCAACTCTTAGTTGTGTACGTGGTGCTGGGGTTTGAACTCAGGTCCTCGTGCTTGCCAGGCAAGCGCCGAAACTGCTGAGCCACTGCTCCAGCCCCTCCCCTCTAAATTCTTAAGTGTGAAGGCTTGGCACCTTCCCTGGGTGTTTCCAGGTAACCTCTCAGGACAAATAACTCAGTGATTTTTTTTTTCATTTCTAGTCTTTGTAAAAACAGAGCATTTAACAGCACTCACAGGTGCTTTAAGAAGTTAGATGTAGGACATAGATCATTCTTTTACTGAGAATCATCTATGGCTTTATTTCTTACTCCAAACAAAGCAAAATCATCCGAAAGGCTCCCAAGATTCCACATGCACCATCTTGTCCCATGACCCCCACTATTCCATGATCTAAAATCTTCTAAAATTCCCTCAAGTCCCCATCCCATCTACACTGGCTTTCTTGATATCCCCACTTCAGGGACCTGGATCTCTTCTCTACTTAAAGACCCTTTCCAGACTTCATACAATTGCCTCTCTCATTATCTTTGCATCTTTGCTCCGTCACCATTTCAGGAAGGACTTTCCAGACCCTTTTCAAACACTGCCTCCCTCCCCAATACTGCCTGCCAGCCTGCCCTTACCTATGTTAGTCTATCCAGAGCCCTCACCACCAGGTATCTGATGCAGAGGCTATTTCTTCCTGGGTCTAGTCTCTGTCTTCCCCTCTGTCATGTAAAATGCACATGGACAATAATTTTCAACTGTTCTGTTACCTTATACATCGCCAAATGCTTAGAGAAATTAGAGATCTTCTTGGCATATAGCAAGAACACATGGTAGACAGAGATGCACCACCCAGAACCCTCACTCAAACACGGATCTGCTGCCCAACTGCAGGGAAGGTGATCTATTAAAGCATAAGGGACCTCAACTCTGCATCAGCATCCACTTCCAGAGACATGCAGGAAGTGCTTGTGATAACGGGTTAAGAAAGGGATGAGTGAAGTGTGGTCCCGCTACTGTTCCAGTGTGGAGCACAGTCCCCAAGAGCAGGGGCAGCTGCACTCCAGAAAATGTGGTATTTCAACCACGAAGGAGGAGCTGAAAACAGAAGAGCATTTAAGGTCTAGGGTCTAGGCCTGGGGCACAGTGAAGTCTGGAAAAAAGCCTGAGTTCTCAGAGAAGGCCTGGGACACAGCATTGTGGTCTACAATGGCTCAACTGAAGAGCCGTGACCCCATTAAAACAATAGCCTAAATTATTAGCATCAGGAATTCAGGTTCTGGACTGGGGGAGTGGCTCAGTGGTAGAGCCCTTGTCTTGCATGCATAAGGCACTGGTTCCATCCCCAGCATAATAATAAAAGTCAGGTTCTACATTCCCACATTCCTCTAGGGGAAAAAAGCACCTGCAACACACAGAATGATTTCCCACGACCCTCCTGTCCTAATCCCTGGACCCTATCACTGTATGGTCTTCCATGGCAAAACGGACTTTGCAACTTCAATTCAGTTCATGATTTTGAGATGGGCATGTCATCCTAGAGCATCCAGGGAGACCCAAAGTAACACAGGGTCCTCATTAAAGGGATGGCAGATGCTGCGCTGCTGGGTCTGAAGATGGAGAGAAAAAGGACCCAAGTCTCCAAAACCTGGAAAAGACAAAAAAAGAAAACTGATTCTCCTCAAGAACCTCTGGAAGGAATATGACACTGCTTATATTTTAGCCCAGGGAAACCCACTTCAAACTTGAAACCTTCAGAACTGTAAGGTAAGCACTACAATTGTGGTAATTTGTTATAGCAGCAACAGGAAACTCATACCAATCCTCTTCCACAAGAAACTCTCCACCTTCCAAACGTGGCTTGCTGTTCCCCTTCTCCTTCAAGTCTTGACACAAACATGAGTTCCTCCAGGGAGCCTGCCCAAGGACCAAGTCCTAAACATGTGAGAAACTCTGCCTAGGTATGTTCACAGTGACCCTTCCCTCTAATCATGCCATATTTCATGTTTTATACCCCACTCCTGAACAACCCATTGCTCTCCCCAAGGTCGAGGAGATCAGGCAAGGTTTTCCTTTTGTCCACTACTGTATTCCTGGTGCATAAATCAGAGTCATAAAAGAAACAAAAATATTGATTGCATACTTAGACACAAGTGAAAACACTTCTGTATTTAGTTGTTAGAAAAGTAAATACATTCAGATATACAGCAAATAGGTCTTGGAGCGTCCAACAGTGGATGAACAAAAAAATACAACTGCTTTTGTTTAGATGTATCTTTTACTCATGCTCAGCTATTTTTCAGTGATAAGTCCCAAAAAGTGACTTTGGCCTTGACCCCACGCTAAGTTAAATCACATACTGAGAGTTCTGAGTCATGTCAAGCGGTAATGGGGATACATGGAAATTTTCTTATTTCATGAAGAAAACAATGAGAAAAAAAACTCTTTTTCCACATTTTATTGGTGCATTACAGTTGCACAAAATGATGGGATTTGTGGTTATTCATACACAAAGTAATAATATAATTTGGCTAATATCCCTCCCCAATATTTCCCTACACTCTCACCTCCTCCCATCCCCTGGTCCCTTACTTCTACTGATTCACCTTTGAATTTTTTTTAACTTTTCCAGCTTTTATTGATTGCTTGGGAATTATTTAGTATCTTAGAGGTGCAAAATATGCTTTTTTCTTATCTCCACCTTTTTCCTCCCATCCTTCCTCCCCTCTCCTCTCCTCTTTCCTCTTCTCTACTAGACATCCTTTAGTTCATCTATCAATTTGCATTTGAACGGTTCTTTATGTAATCTTATCCTTCCCTCCACCTTTGCTTTATTTTACTATAGCTTCCACATGAGAGGAAACATTCAACCTTTGAGTTTCTGAGTTTGACTAATTTCACTGAGCATGATATTCTCCATTTCCATCCATTTACTAGCAAATGTCATCATTTCATTCTGAAACAAAGCCCTTTCAAATTTACATCGTTTCACCGAGGTGAAGACCTAGGGAAACAGTCTTTCACATGGCATTCCGTTTCTGCTGTGTGATCCAGAGGGATAAGGAACGAGACCCACATCAATCTATGAACACAGGAGGATAAATGCTCCCGTTTCAGGTGCTTTTGCAGTATCACACAGTCCACGGTCAACCTTTGCCTTGCGGTCTTAAGGCTAGGGAGGTAGCTTTCAAAAGCTGGCCTTCCCAAAGGGATGGCCCAGATGACAGAGAGAGCATGAGCCTAACAGTGATGGTGGTAATGACAGCAATGGCAGTCATTTAAGAGACCCCTTCCCATGTGCCAGGAACTGCGCACTGCATTTATTTCTCCTCATTGCAGCTCTCAGAGTCAGACACCACTGCTATCCCCATTTCACAGATGAGGAAACTGAGCTCAGGGAAGACAGAGGAACTTCAAATACAAATATCGTTTGCTACCATCTTGTGCTGTCAATCATCACGATCTTTCTTCCGACTGCTCGTGAAATGGGATTCTCATGAGCACAACCTTTTATGAGTATAATGAGAATTAGCTTCCTCTCAGACAGTAACTATCCTAAGAAAGGTAGTGGTTTAGGATATTTTTAATGCTATACATTTGAGCATGATTGGTTTTAGGCTGTGATTTTGAAAAAAAAGAAAATTAAGATGCTCAAGAAAGAAAAGGAAGTAATGAGCCAGGTTTGAAAGGAGTCCAAACAGATTTTAGTAACAATAAAAATTTACCCTCAAGAACTATGCAGAGAGCCAGTCATGGCGTCACTGGCCTATAATCTCTGCAGCTCAGGAGACTGAGGCAGGAGGACCTCAAGTTCAAAGCCAGCCTCTGCAATTTAGTGAGGCTCTGAGCAATTTGGCAAGAACCTGTCTCAAAATAAAAAATAAAAAGGGCTGGGGATGGGCCTCAGAGGATAAGCATCCCTGGGTTCAAGCAAGCAAGAGCAAGCAAACATAGAAATGCCCTACTCTGGAATAACTGGTTTTGCTTGTTCCACGTGAGGCTATGGTGACAATGTATTGAAAAGTACCAGAGCTGGAGTGAGAAGATCCAGTTTTAAATTCTATCCCACTCCTACATATTCTACAAATCTAGGAAGATGGATAAACATGTGCCCTAGTGTACTAAAACAAATTAAAAATATCATCATATAAAAGCTTACAACTCAATAAAAGTGAATTAAATCTTGCTTCACATTGAATCTAAGAAATGACATATTCCAAAGGGAAATAATTCTGGCACCTCTTTGCTGCACAACATCACTTCTGTCAGTGGAAGTATTTTTCTACAAGATGTTAGCAGGTGTTTAACAGCATGGAAAAGAAACATTTTTGGTTTAGATCAAGGACACCAAGATAGCTCCTCAAGGCTAATTATCAAACAGCCTCTGGTATTTTCAAAACTTAACATCAGTGCTCTGTAATCTAACACCTATTAGTCTAGATTTAAGTTTTAATTAGTAGTTGACATTTTCAAATGTCCTGTCTTCTACCACTGTTGATTTAAGCATATCTGAGAATAAGCAAGTCCTTGGAAAGTGTTTAAGGTGATTTTAAGAATAAAGTCAAACACAGGCTGTTAATTAACCCCTCTCCACCCCCGACATGAAATTCCTCCTCAATATAGCTTCTCACATCTCGCTTCAGTACGTGGCTGGCCACACTGATGTAAGTGTTTCTTGGCAAGTCACTTATATCCCTCCTGACATGGAGAAGCATTTTCACTGAACAAAAATGTATCATGCATGCAGAATGTGCAAGAGTCCTAAGCTCTGAGCAGTGCAGGAGCAATAGGATGATTCAGAAAAGGCTTGCAGGAATCAGAACACTGTGTAACTCACTCTAAACAGACACAGAGCGTGACTACGTATGAAGCTGTTTGCAATAGATGTCAACTATTTGGGACAATTAGTCCCTGGAGCCAGAGGAACCAAAGGAAGACAGCTTTGTCCAGATTAGTCAGAGAATGCATGCCTACTGAAAATAACTGCTCACACCCCACCTCATGCAGCCACCCCTCCACCCAAACAGTAGCCAATGCCAGACAGCCAGATGCCACAGATAAAGGAAAGCAGGTGTCCATCCCTGACACGATCTCAGGCCTCTGCTACACGTGTGCACTCTTAACAGAGGAGCCAGATTAACCGGGTGAAAGCACAAGGAACTGGTACATGCCTCTAAAGATCAGAAATACAGCCCCACCCCCAGGAGCGAAAATACAGACATTTCAAGTCCTCAGACCTATTTTAGGGTACACTGCAGGTTTGGGGACTGTAAGTCAAGCCATAAGTCCCCTGGGTGATTGATGTTTGTTACTTGTATTTATTTATTTATTTATTTAATTTTGAAGAGAGAAGAACAGTGCAAGAGAGAGAGAGAGAGACAGAGGCAGACAGAATCAATTTTTACTGAGTTTTTCACA
Source organism: Aplodontia rufa (assembly GCA_004027875.1). Classification (NCBI taxonomy): domain Eukaryota; kingdom Metazoa; phylum Chordata; class Mammalia; order Rodentia; family Aplodontiidae; genus Aplodontia; species Aplodontia rufa. The sequence goes on from PVKS010024453.1 coordinate 17,330, forward strand.
TGGCTTTCGTTGCTCTGACACTTAGTTGTGTATGTGGGTGCTGGGGTTTGAACCCATGTACCTGAGCATGCCAGTCAAGCGCCCAAACTGCTGAGCCACCACTCCAGCCCCTACTTTTATTTTTTTAAGAGAGAGGGACAGTGAGAGAGAAAGAGAAAGAGAGGATCGATTTTATTTAGTTTTGCATGTGGCTTTCGTAGCTCTGACCCTTCCCTGTATCCATGGTGCTGGGGTTCAAACCCATGTCTTCATGTTTGCCAGGCAAGCGCCACAACTGCTGAGCCACCACTCCAACCAATGTTTATTACTTTTAAATTTTTGTACTAAGCTTTTGCTGTGTCTCTAAGCCTAGACTAAGCATGTGGGTAAAGAGCACAATGTCGTAAATCCTTAATGGATATGCCACCAATGAAATTTGCTTTTCTGCATGATTCATGATTCAGATGAGGGTTCTGTCAACAAAGTTTTCTGAGATGTGCTTTCTCAGTGTTTAGGCTACTTCCAAACGCCTTTTCCTGTAAGAAACAACATGAGGTATTTTAATACTTCTAATTTCCAGAGGATCATGTTATCCTTAAGACACTAATTCATCCTGATTTACCTGGTTGGATCCAATGTGTGATCTTACTCTTCCATAAAGCCAATTCATGAAGTTTCAATTAAATGACATTCTCTCATTAGCCTTTGTGAAACTTTTCAGGTAAACAAACTCATGGATTCAAAAATAAACATGTCTACCATGTACCCCAAACTACTTTTTTTTGTTGTTGTTGTTGATACCAGGGATTGAACCCAGATGCACTTAGCCATTGAGCCACATCCCCAGCACTTTTTACTTTTTATTTTGAGACAGTCTCACTAAGTATCTTAGGACCTTGCTAAATTGCTGAGGTTGACTTTGAATTTGTGATCCTCCAGCCTCAGCCTCTGGAGCTGCTGGGGTTACAGGCATGAGCCACTGCTATGATCATTTTTATTTAAATAATGCTAGGAAAACATTATAGAGAATGAAGTAGTCAAGGAGGTAAATGATACTTATAACCATAGCTCTCGTGTTACATAACCCCGTAGCACATTGACCCAATCATTTCTATTCTGCTTCCAGAATTCGTTTTCTTCTCTTGTTCTCCACATGTGAAAACTCATGTGCATAACAAAAATAATCACACCTTTTGAGAAAAAATTCGTGAAGTTGCAGAGCTCACAGAAAGAGATAACAGCTTCAACAGTAAAAAAAGACAGGCAAAGCCTTGTAATGACCACAGAGAAATTAATTCCCTAAAAATATCCAGTGAGGTCAAGATTTGTGGTTTCATGTTATGAGCACCAACCACCATTCCCTTAGTGTCCCCAGGGATTTACCAAGATAGAGGTAAAATGCTCTCTCTGCCCCACAGTCAATATCCGCTTTCATCCTTGACAGGTACACAATCGTCCTATTTGGAAGATGTTTCTGGAAAACACTCTACACAGAAAGCATCCAGTCCACAGCCAGGATGTGTCCACACTAAGTGTCCACCTGTTTAAATAGTTTACAAGATCCATATAAAGGACTTCAGCATCACACTGAAAGTCACACATGTTCACACCAAAAGTCACACATGTTCACAATGACACTTATTGGAAACGGATACTAAAGGATGTCACCAAAACAATTTGATAGAGCAGATATAACCCTATGAATTATTGGCCAAACTTGTGGGAATTTTCGTAGATAGCACAAATCAAAGGAATTCATGAAGGTAAGCCAGATAATAAGAAATGAGGACTTTCTTTACTACACAGTGAGAGTCCCTTGGAAATATATCGTCCCCAGGGACACTATTGGGACGGATCTATCTTTGGTATCTTCACTCACTGTAATCTGAGGACTGTTGATAAGAAGCTCCAAGGGCAAATAAATGAAGACAAGATCAAATAAAAAGAAAGTAGGTCATCAAGTCTCTCACTAAGCCTGCAGCCAGATCCTCCCACCCTAATTTTATTATCTGACCTGGTGACCCAGCAATGGTGTGATCTAGTAATTCGTAAAGGTTTGGTTTCTCCCACTGCATCTGAATGCAAAGGGGGCAGTGTCATTAAACACAGCTCAAAGGAGAGTACTCCCCCTCATCAAAACCCAGGCACATATTAAGTCTCAGGGACCCGTAGGCACCTCTGTAAGTAGCTGCCACGTTAATGAGCTCACTTAGAAACAGCTTAATATAAATCCATGCGACAACTCAGCAAAGCTCAAGAAATATTCCCGTGGAAAATGATGCAGGTGAATATAAAATGTGGTCTGGAGAAAGTGACAGAGGACAGCTCATTCAGAATTCAAGGCTGTCTGAGGATTTCTTTTTCCTTTGTCCTGAATGGGCTTAAAATAGGGCAGGAACAGAATTCATTTTTCTAGTTTCAAAAATGATCACAGGTTGGTGGCAGGACATATTAGAGAGCCAATTGGCCCCCACAGGTGATATTTCCTCTTCCTTTGGAATCTTATATCAAAAAACCCAGATGCAGCCCTTCCAGAGGTCCTTCCCACCTTGACTGGAAGCCTAGGAGGGAAAGAACTCAACCTCGATGCTTTTTCTTAACCTCTTCCATGACTACCTAGGTGAATAAAATCTGATTAATGAATCCATGAGCTGCTTATGAAAAACCTTCAAAAAGGGTCAAGAGGAGGGCAAACTTTCTCCCATATCAGAGCAAGACCCATCATGCACTGCAATTCAATTCCTAATACGCTGATAAGAATTCCAGATGCCCTAAATAAAGGTAAAGAACAGAGGATGAAAAAAGAAATAAGAGAAACTTGTTTTAAATGACAGCTTCAAAGCAAATCAACAAAGAGAAGATAAGAAGACAACTGCACGGGGCTGGAGCACTGGCTATGTGGTTGTGGCACTTACCTGGCATGCGCAAGGACTCGGGTTCGAACCCCCATGCCTCATACACAACAAAATGTTGGAGTAACAAAAGCCACATGAAAAAGTAAATAAAATAGATTCTCTCTCCCTCTCTCTCGCCCTCTCACTGTCCCTCTCTGTGAGGAGTAGGAGGAGGAGACATTCTTCTCCTGCCTTTTGAAGATCTTCATCAAGATGACACTACATTGGGCTTTTAGAAGCAGCCAACCAAGCAGCAGCAAAAACCTTCCCTTTCGGGACTCTCCTCATACCCTGGGACTTTGCATAGGTCACTCTCCCACCCCTCTTAAGTATAGCCAAGTGTAAATAAGTTATGTTTTCATCTCAATGATGTCTTGTTATAAAACACCCTGGCTCCTTAGATACAGTAGACAGTTTTCCAACTGCTATCTGGCCTTGCTCCTGTTAGTTCAGGGAATTTGTCATAGCTCTGTTCTTTCTGGTTTTGGCTACCATCTGTAACAACTTAATATGACTTTATTTTAAAGCTTGGTGGGGTGGTGCACACCTGAAATCCAGCAGCTTAGGAGGCTGAGGCATGAGAATCACAAGTTCGAAGTCAGCCTCTGAAACTTAGTGAGGTCCTAAGGAACTTAGTGAGACCCCATCTCAAAATAAAATATAAAAAGGTACGGGAACGTGGCTCAATGGTTAAGCACCTCTGGGTTCTATCCCTGGTACCAAAAAAAAAATGCTTTATTTCAAAGACCTCTTGGTCTCAAAAGTTTGACACCAGTCTCCTCCCCATGAAATAGTCAGCACTGCACATGTCTCTTCTGGAACCTTCCCTGAAGGTCATTCTCCCTGTGGTCTCTCTCTTCTGTGGGTACCAAACCTTCTTTTCACCACCTCATTAGCACTACACATGTACTGACAGATTCTCTCCTTCCCCAAACTCTGGGCAAGCTCCTTTAAGCTTGGCTAGAGTCCATCTTGGGCAAGCCCCTTAAGAGCCCAATTATAAGAAGCATCCTGCTAAGCCAGGTTGGCAGGAACTCTCTGCCCTCAAAATCTGATCACCCTCCATATCTAATTATCTTCCTCATCCCCCAGCAACCCTGGCTGATGTATAATCACCCTCATCTGCCTTCAGCAAGAATTCTGATAGGTCAATTTCGTCATTTTCCACATTACCCCTTGTTTAAATTAGGTTTTGCTTTGTTTCATTTTATTTTGGTGTTTTTTGTTTTGTTTTGCTTTTGTGACCAAAAGACCTGACAAGGACTATTTTAGAGGAGGGCTCATGGTTTCAGAGGTTTCAGTCCACACTTGGTTGATTTCACTGCTCTGAGCCCAAGGTGAGGCAGAATATCATGGCAGAAGGGTGTGGAGAAGGAAAGCAGCTCAGGTCATGGCCACCAGGAAGCAGAGAGAGAAAGCTCCCCTAACCAAGGACAAAATATAAACCCCAACGGCACACACCCAGTGACCCACGTCCTCCAGCAACACCAACCTGCCACAGTTGCCTACCAGTGGATCAATGCACCGATTAGGTTAAGGCTCTCATAACCCAATCACTTCACCTCCAAACTCTCTTGTCTTTATCCCACACGTGAGCTTTGAGAGACACCTCTTGTCCAAACCATAACACCGATGTTTCCTCTTAGGATTTCTCATCCACTGACCCCAGCCTTGCTCTTTGGCTATGAAGTCCCCTTTTTCTCATTGTATGTTCAGTTAAACCAAATCTCTCTCCTCTCCTGCAAAACCTCTTGGTGACAGGCCTTACACTTGTTGGGATAGTTCCCCTGAATAAAGCCAGCCTTGTTTTGCTGTAACAAGTGTAATGAATAGTATTTTTCTTTAGCAACACACGAGAGGAGATGTAGTATCTTCAACATGCCAACCTTCCTCTTTTAAGGAAAAAAGGTTATATTTGTTGAAATGAAAATAAAGGTCTACAGACACACATTTGGATATGTTTCAATATTAGCACATTTGTAGAATATACTCCAACTGGAATCTTTAAGTAAGATATTCTGGGCTCAGGATACATTCAGCCCAAAGTCCTAAATCATCTTGAGGACAGCCTTCCCTATTGAAGGAAAGTCATACATTGTGAGCAACCAGCAAATATTACTGTTGACAGTAAGAAATCTAAGAGCTGCAAGTCTTTCACCCATCAGTGATAATCTATGTGCATACTTTATTTTCATGGGCAGGGAGGAGAGAAGACACCTTTCAGGAAAAGAAATACCAGAAAGATTTAAAGAGCAAATAAAGGGGTTTCTGGTTGAGTGTTAGGTAACAGAAATTCTCAGCTCTCAAAATCACCTCATTTATTCTAAAAACTTCTTAGTTTATCTGTATTTTGTCTGTCAATGAACAACCTTATTCTCTTACCAGACACAAATGTATTCTTCAGGAATACATTTTAAAAAATATGTTACAGACATAAAAATAAGGCAGAAAGAGAAAGACAAGAGATACAAATGAAATTGGAAGGAAAGGCTGCCTTTGGACCAGAGGGACATTATCAAGAATTCAAACCTGTCAAACCAATGTCCTGCTAAAAACAAGGCAGGCCAAGGCCCTTAAGTTTTGGAAAAAAATTGTGAGGCTCGCTCTCTGACCCACTACAACACTTTCCTTTGGAATTTCCTTTAGCAGAAACCATATTTTAATGGGAAATAAAGGATTTTATTACAAATAGGGAAAAATTTACAATCCTAAAAAAAATTGAAGGTTATCTTTTTTTCCCTTTTTTAATTAAGGAGTTGAGTTGCTGTACAATCATAAATGTGTATGAAGTAACAGTAGGATAAGCATTTATTCCTAATTGTTTCTCTATATATAAACATATATATGTGTGTATACATATACATTATATACATATAGAAGATTGTGAATTTTCCAGAATTAAAGATTGTGTACATAATATTTGACGTCTCAGAGTGGCAAAAAGTGTGCTATATTGTTAATTGTCCCCCTACCTTTCCTCCTGCTCCCATCCCCTGCTTCTCCCCTCCCCTTTTTACCCCCACAAGTCTGTGGTTCCCCTAGATTATGTATTGCTATGCACTTGGTGGGTCCAACACGTAAGTTTGACAACATTTCACCCAAGCCTGGGTTTAGCTCCAGCCTCCACAAATGAAGGAAAATATGGGACCCTTGACTCTCTGGGTTTGGCTAACTTTGCTCAGCAGAAATGTTTGCAGATTGCAAAAATCTTTAATATTTCATTTTCCCTCATGGTAACCAAAAGTGTTGCAAGGAAAATGTCTACTATCATTCCAAAAACATTTGATTTAGTTGTCTTCGGGGTGTTAATATGTCAGCTGAAGACCTATCTCGATGTCTGTCTTAATCACCTTTCATTTTGATAGGTAGCTTTTGAAAAACATGCCACGTAAGATGCTAACCATTCTATTCACAGAGTTTGCCAGTCTAGGACAAATTCTACTGCCATTCTTTGACCATGCATTTTCTAAAATAAATTAAAATTTAAAAATGACAGAGTATTGGAAAGACCAGCTGGAAGCAGCATGTGATAAGCATGGAGGATTTTTAAAAATAGTTATATGGACATACAATTCACATAGAATTTAATGGACCCACTTAAAGTGTGCAAAACCAATGGCTTTTAGCACACTCCCAGCTAAGCAATCTCCATCACAATGTTTTTCTTTTTAAAGAGAAAGACAGTGAGAAAGGGAGAGAAAGCGAGAATCAACTTTATTTAGCTTTTTATGTAGTTTTAGTTGCTCCAGCACTTGGTTGTGTATGTGGTGCTGGAGTTCAAACCTGGATCCTTGCACATGCCAGGCAAGCACTATAACCACAGAGCCACCACTCCAGCCACACATTTAAAAAAGAAAGAAAGAAAGAAAGAAAGAGGGACACTTAGGCAGAAAGTGAATCAATTTTATTTAGGTTTTCATGTGGCTTCCATTGCTACGACACTCAGTTGTACCTGTACATGTGGTGCTGGGGTTTGAATTTGCATCCTTGCATATGCCAGGCAAGCACCGTTACCACTGCAGCATAATGATGTAATTTGACCAATCTCACTCCAATAAAATTGTTTTTTAGAGAAACAATTTTTTTCCTAATGCATTCAATATCTCTTTAAAACTCTATTAAGTTTTCAAATATTAGACATGGATATGAGTCTACGAATGTAAAATTCCTGAGATGGAAACTAGAACTCATCACCACTACAATTTTAAAATATTTTCATCACATCCAGAAGAAAGTTTATACCCCATTATCCCCTCTTCCTCCAGCCCCTGTAACTGCTAATATGTTCACCTCTATACATTTACCTATTCTGGATACTGCATATAAACAGAATCATACAATATGTGGTCCTTTCTTTCTGAGGCCTTTCATTGGGCATGTTTACAGGGGTCTTCCATATTGTGTTGGTATCAGTCCTTCATTCCTTTCTGTTGTCAATAGATCAACAATGTTTCAATTGTCTATCCCATAGTCAAAGAACGTTTGAATTATTTCTTCTTTGGGGTTATTATGAACACCACTTCTAAGAATATTTAAAACTCTAATAAGTTTTCAAATTTAGACTTAGGTATTAAATAAAATATTAGATTTACAAATTCATTTGTAAACATGCGTTTTCATTTCTCTTGGAAAAACTCCATGGACTGGCATGGCAAGGTTACACAGTAACCATGTGTGCCATTTTGAGGAGTCGCCAGACCAATGTCAAAAATAGTTACAGCATTTTATATTCCCATTGGTAATTTCCGAGAGTTCTAGTTTCCATCTCAGGGGTTTTAAATTCAAAGACTCATATCCACGTCTAACACTTGAAAGCTTATTAGCTTTAAAGAGATTTTGAATGCATTAGAAAATAACCTGTTTCTTTAAAAAAAAGTTTTATTGGCGTGATATTGGTCAAATTATATCATTACTGTGTGTATGCATGAATATGTGAAACAAATCCCATCAATATGAACAACTATAAAGCACCAATAAAGATGTGAAAAACATTTATTGGATGTACATTTCTCCACCAAATCCTATGCTTGCCCCTTGTCCTTTAAGACAAAATCGATTTAACTGCATGCAGAAGAATACAGCCAAAATGCAGGCTAGGAAAAGAAGTGGCAGCTTTCTAGTTTTCAAACCAACATCTGCCAAATCAGGCTCAAAAGCACACCACGCTGACACTCTGGCATTCAGCTCTTTCACTTCTAGAACACACTTAGGTGCGCATTTCCAGTGTTGAGACTCCATACTTAGTATCTGTATTGCAGAACTTACGAGTGACATTTATTATTGTCCACCTTTATTTATATACACAGGAGCAGGCACATGCTGCAAGGATTATTTTTCCCTCCATTTTTCCTACCTTAAGGTGCCTGGACCATGATACATTTGCTTGATTATAATGCTTTTTGAACATATTATTTATATCAGTTGCATGAGATAATAGCTAAATCCTTTCCTTTCTAAAAGTACCTTCCTTTCATCTGACATAGAAAGGCTGTTTCAATTGTATATAGGAGACATTCCTCAGTGAATCGCATGTGGTATTCTTCCTTCTTGTGAAATCCTGTGTAGCAGGACTCCTGTCTCATTTTTTTCCTTTGCAAATAACTTATTCTTTCTGTATGGAAGAACTTCAGATTTCTTTTTATGCTCAATGTTAAATAACTTTACCAGGTTTGGTTTCTTTTCTTGTTAATCCTGTCTCAAAATCTGCGGAACTATATGATCTCAAATTCAAGACTTTCTTTAGCTCGGGGAGATTTTCTTCTCTTATTTATTTAAAATGCAATCTCAGATTCAAGTCTTTCTTTAGCTCAGGGAGATTTCTTCTATTATTTATTTAAAGCGCATCTGCTACAGTTTCCTTCTTCCTATGAATGGGGCTGGTATTAACTTGTCAGAGCTCCTGGGTCTGATTTCTAAGTTTCTGATCTTTCCCCTCATAATTTAGTCCCTAGTGTCACCTGTTCTGTGCTTCTTCTTCACCTTAATCCTCAAGGACACTAATTTAGGTCTTCATGGAATCCATCTCCTTTGATTGGCATTTTCATTTGAGTGTGTCTGTGTGGAATCTACAAAAGAGCTCAATCATTTGCACATTCAAATCCTCATCTGCATCTTCCAGCAGCTCTATCTTGTAAGAGGCCATTTTCCCTTAATATTTTGCTTCCTCTACCTCTGTCTGGCTGCAAAGTCTAGATGACTGTGTCTTCTTTTCTCTTACCTGCTCACTGATGCTCCAAGCCAGCTCCACGCACAGGTGGGCCAGATGCCACTTCACTGCCGGTCGCTGTCAAAAGCAGCAGGAGTCAAACTCTTTACTCTCTGCTTCCTGCTTCAGCAATAAAGCCATCTTAGCCTACCCACAAAATGATCCTGCAGCCCCTTCAGACAGGAATGCTCCCTGGCATTCCTGACACCCCTCCTGAGGCCCTGTGACTCTGATTTTGGGGGGATCTCTGGAAATCCATTTGCTGAGTTCTCAAGTTCTAATTCTTTCCCCTTGACTCTGGCAGCTGATCTGCAAGGCCTAAATCCAGATAAAAACCATCTCCTTTCAAATGTAAGGTGGGGGGTTATCACAGGAAAACCAAAGGAGATCATTAGAAGAGAGGAAAGGGACTTGGGATGGGAGGAAGGCGGAGGGGCAAGGCTGGGGAGGTGAGAAAGGCAGAAGTTAGACTCCAGCATTCTAACAGCTGTGACCGTCCATCAAAAGAAAATAGGTTCTTTCCCTTTAAGATCAATTTGACATCCCCAGTGCTAGGAAGGAGGGTCTGGCAAGGTGGGTCCAGCTGAGGACACTCTGTTCTGCTAAAGAAGGTGCCATGTTCTTTCTATTGATGCCAGAAGTGCACACCAAACACTGGATCCAACCAGAAGTTCCTGTGGCCACATCGTAGGTATGGGGTGAGGGAGAGGATGGATGACCAATTAAAGGGAGAACTTCCTACAAAAAGGCAAACTTAACCCCTCCAAGGGCTCTGTCTCCTTCTCCCACTCTGGGGGGCATCTGCTCTTTCCCCCGTGCTTTGCTTCCTGTCATTTTCTTAACATCTGTCCACTATGCTTGCCTCCGTGTCCCTCGGTTTCATTCTTCATCTCTGGGGAACACGAACCTAACTTCCACCAAATCGGCATCAGAGAGACACTGATCAGACTATATTGCTATATTGTGTGCATGTACTAATAAGTACCACAAAAACCCCACCATTACGTACAACTACAATGAACCAATAAAAATATGAAGAAAAAACCCAACTTCATCTCCTTTCAAATCTAAAGCCTAAAACCTCTCTCACTTCTTCCTACCTGATCTTGCAATTTCTTGACTCAAGATGGGTAAAAAATAACATTACTGAAAAAACAGGAAATGCTAATGTTTCTGGGATACTTACTGTAATTAGATAATATATTGCAATTAACTGGGGGAATTTCCTGGTCATCAGTACCTATTTATCTCTCATTAGCTCAAATGCATACAATATGAATTTCAAAACAAATACAAAGTCTCTGCAAGTAAAATAAGGCTAAGAATCAGAAGAAATAAGAAAGTGACAGAATTACTTTAGCCATTCATTATTCTAAGATTTAGAAAAATTTCATACTTCATGGCAACAACCCAATCACAGGTCCCTCATCCAAGTCTTGAGAGTCCATGCAATCAGTACTTCAAACGGAGCCAAAGCTTTGTTATCAAAGAACCCTGCTAGAGAATCGCTAGTACAGGGTGAGCATTCCTTATCCAAAATGCTTGAGATCAGAAGTGTTTCAGATTCTGGAGTTTTTCAGGTTTTAGAATATTTTCATAGAACTTTTTTAAAACATATTTTTGGTTTTTTTTTTAGTTTTTGGCTCAAATAGTGTCAGATATCAGATCATTTCAGATTCCAGGTTTTTGTACTAGAGATGCTTGATAAGTCCAGCCTTGACTTTTCCGCATTACAATTCCTCATTTGTGAAATGGGAAACAGAATTCCTTCTATAAAGGATCCTTAAAATGAGTAACTGAATATACACCTTCTAGGGCCAGGCATGTAGTACGGAGGGGAGGGGCTCAGTAAATATCTCCCATTGGGCTTTCTTTCAATTTAATGTTTTAAAATAGAGCCTCACATGATTGAGGTGTTGGCTTTGGTCCAACATGAGTTTCTTCTATACCACAGCACAGGATCATGGGGAATTGGGACAAGTCTGCTCCTAAGACTGCTGTGTGCCCAGGTCCCAGGTCCTGGCATACAGGAAGCACTCAGTATTTGTGGAACATTCAAGTGTCATACGGCTTTACATTGGCAAACCATCTTCAGTTACAAAGGCCACTAGCATTTGCTATCTCATTCAGGCAACAAAACAGTCTCATTATCATTACCTCCGTTTCTGAGATGGATAAACTAAGCTTCAGCAAGTCCAAGTGAGTTCCCTAAATGGCAGAGAAGTAAAGGATGCTCTTCTGATTCCAAATTTGTGCTCTTTGCTCTTGATTTTATTACCAGTTATTATTCTCTGATGACTACTACGATGGCATATGAATAAGTCCCAATACAATTTCTGTCTTTAAAACAACCCATTCCAGTGGATCAGGTAGAGGTTAGGAGTCAAATAGTATAGAATGTTCCTCACCATCCACTTAATATCTCAGCATTCTCATCCACTTTAGCAGGACAGCAATGGCCTCAGGCAGATGGAAACACAGATGCTTCACAAGAGCGAATTAAACTTTCCACATCCCACAGGAGACCAGTACAGGCATGGTAAGTGCAGACACATAAAGGTTACAGGACAAGTTGCCTCAAGGCAAATTTATTCAGACTCAGAAGAACCTTTACAAATCCTTTGTACAACAAGGAAAGAAAATGTCTTTATTTCACCAAGGAAGGCACTGTGTTTCAGAGAAGGTCACAGGACAAGTTCATTAGAGAACTGGGCTGAAGAAGCATAGGAGTCTAAATTGTCAAATCTTGTATCATCCTGATCATCACCAACACCAACACCATCATCACCACCACCACTATCTCATCACCACCACCATTATCATCAGCACCACCACCACCACTATCATCATCATCATCATCATCCCCATCAACACCACCACCATTATCATCACCATCACCACCATCACCATCATCACCATCACCATCCCATCACTGGCACTACCATCATCACCTACATCACATCAACATCATCATAACCATCACCACCACCATAATCACCATCATCACCATCACCACTATCTCATCACCACCACCACCACTATCATCATCATCATCCCCATCAACACCACCACCATTATCATCACCATCACCATCATCACCACCATCACCATCCCACCATTGCACTACCATCATCACCATTATCATCACTATCACTATCACCATCACCAACACCAACATCACCACCACCATCATCACCATCACCACCAAAACCATGAGCGCAAGCAAAGATAACTGAGTTCTTTGTTTTGGAAAGTCTTCCTTCTAGAAGAGAAGGCAATGGATCCCCAAAATGGCATGTTGTTTAAAATAGTATGATGCTTTTCCAATGTGTCTTCAAGACCCTCACCTCATGGTCAGGTTGCAAACTCTACCCTGTCCCCACCTGCTCCCTCGCCTTGCAAGACCACCCTGAAAATCACTCAATACCAGTGCTAAAATACATTCAATATTATTTTAGTAGACCTCCCCATTCCAAAACACTATGAGGACTCTTACAAGGTGATCTTCTCCAATTGCAGTAGGTCTGATAAACTAGGCTTGGCCTAATTGATAGGTTGCCTGGGTGGCTTGGGAGGGAGAGGGCACTGATATAAATATATGGTAGAGCCAGAGCTCAAACTGAGATATGATGAAATACAAAGTCCATGTTGCTAGTCTTTATAATACTATGTCCTTCCTCATTAAACTGCTACTTCATCATTCAACTCAAATGTCACTGCCTTTAGAAAACTCTTAATTGTCCAAGTCAAATTCAAAGGTTCCTCTGACTCCCCCAAATTCTCCATTTACCACTATCAGAGCGCATTTTTCAATGTGCACACACATACCCACTGCCAATTCATACCTACTGAGAACCTACCTTGTACAGGTCTGTTTCTGTGCTAGGCTTTCACTCAAGACTGTGTTTTCACCACCATGGCACATAAAAGGCTCTTGACAAGTGCTTATATTTCAAAAGTACTTATAATCAAAGGGATGGTTGGATATTTGGGTGGGACCACAGAGCAATCCTGCTTCACTGAAACAAACTAAACATATCTGGCGTTGATCTGGATTGCCTTTTATACCCTAAAAATTCTTACAGACCCTTGTGGGAAATTAAGTGAGAGAAAGGGCATGCATTACTTTTTTCTCCTTCCATAGAAGCGGCAGCAAACAGATTTGAACAGTTGCAAATACCACAAAAATAACACCCTGCCCTACTTAGTCCTATTGGAAGAGGCTACAGCCCATGAACTTGCAAGAAGGTGTTCACATCAATACCCTGATTACATTACCGACCAGTGTTCCACGGAGGCCTCAGAATGCTCTCTCCTCCTTCAGCATGATTGGCCAAGCCCCTCAGCAGCTTTGCAGTCTTAATCCAACTCTCTATCCTGGCCTCCTCAAAATAAGCATAGGTATATAGGGTTGCAGAATCTCACAAGAGTGCGTAAGTCACTTCTCTCTCTGCTTTCTTCAAATGACCAGTGGGAAAACTCACAACTTTCTTCAACAACTGAGAGTTATGGGACAACTAACCCCAAAGGTCCCTACAAGGAGACACAGGCTGGACACCAACCCTTGCTGGCCCTGGGCTGACATTTTGGGGCATAATCAATGTATGGATTCACTTTGACATGACTGCTGCTT
>PVKS010024454.1:0-31131 GCA_004027875.1 Aplodontia rufa
GAAAAAAGGAAGAAAGGAAGGAAGGAAGGAAGGAGTGGTGTGGAAGGATGTGACTGACTACTCCACATTGGAAGCCCAGGGACCTCCTAGCTTTAGAGAGAGCAGAAGTGGCTCCCATGTTGTCATGAGTTCTCTACCCAAACTCTGTTGTTCCGGCTTCATTCAAAGATAAAAAGGATAAAGCATGTTGAGAAGCCCAAAGCAATAACTACTTTCAGTAGGTAATACCCTGAATTACACATAATTGCTGATAAATAAATGAGTTAGAAACCCACTTCCTACCTTAAGAAAACCAAATCCCACCTATGATTCAGAGTCCAGGGAAATTGCCACCTCTCCACAAAACCTTTTCCTTTTCCAATAACCTCGGCCTCTGTGATTGCCACTTTATCCAAGCATTGACGCTCTTATTTTCTACACGATATTTTTTCTTTTCAAAATCGCATGCATGACTCTGTATTGTTAACCTTAAATGTATAAAATATGGACATGTACACTTTATATCTCCAAATTAACTCTTTTTTACTACTACTATTATTTTTCCTTATTATTTTTCACATCAGTTTATACATGGCAGATTGAATACTCATAATGTAGTTTTTTTCCCAACTTTCCCTGTCTTCTGCCCAAATGATGGTTAAAAAGATTTTGTTTGAGGGGTAAAGAGCACAAACACAACAAGGAGACAAAAGAAACCAAACACTGGAAACTAGAAACTCAGTGGCAAGTGATTTAATAAAGCCACCGAAACTCAACCAACTTTGGGAAGAGCTGGTGTGCCGTAGAACCCCAGAAAGACTCAGAATAAGAGATCTCAAATACATAGCAGAAGGCTTGATTAAGTCTCCAGTACAAAAGCGATTTTCCCTGAAACAAAACTCATTACTACCCAATCAAGAAAGCAACTGCTCCTCCACAGCTCAGCAGAAAACCATGTTTCTTCCCTGAGGAGACACAGCAGACAGACCCAGACGCCAAGGACACCAGGTCCTGTTGAGGTCAAGGACATACTACCAAGATCAAGGACACCAGGTCCAGCTGGGGCGGAAGAAAGGGAAGTAAATTCTAATCCATATAACTCCTATAACAGCAATTATGACATTACAACTCCTATGTATTGGACATTTGTCATGTACCAGCCACTGTGCTAAGCATACCCTATGCATTATCTCACATTTAATACTCAAATAAACCTAATGAGCTAAGTACTATTTTCTTGCCACTTTAAAAGGTTAGGAAATAAAGTCTTACACTGTTAAGTAACTGACCAAAGAGCCCACAATTGATACGTGGTAAAGTCCAACTTTGGACCCTGAATCACTACCCTCTATGATCCCATCTATCAAATAATTTGTTCATTCATTCATTCAAGTTACTGTATGGCAGATAGTGCTCTGTTAAGGTTTTAAAAGGGGCATATTCAGGGAGTTTTGTTTGTTTTGGTCTTGCAGCGTTGGGAATCAAATCCAGGGCCTTGACAATGCTAGGCGATGCTTTACCACTGAGCTAAGTCCCAGCCCCGCTAGCTTGGTTCTTGTTTTGTCTTAGTGCTGGAGGTCAAACCCAGGGCCTTGTGCTTATGTACTTGATTACTGAGCTACACCTCAACCCCAAGACGAATAAAACAGATGATTTCAATGCCAAAGAAGCTCTCAACATAAAGGGGCAACAAAATAATGAACTATGTCCTTGATACACTGAAAAAACAGCTCTTTGAACTGAGCCTGGGAGTTGAGGTGGAGATTCTGCTCTTTCCCTCTGCTACTGGCCTAGTCCGGTTCTGTGAACTTTGTCTTCCCCACATGGGAAGTGGATGAAATCTTGGACAGATTCCATAAACTCTTTTGAATACTCAGTGTAAAGTCCCTCTGTTTCTGTTAGTCACAAGAACAGTCTGATTTCAGTTCCATTTAATAATCCAAATGTTATTCAAAGTTAACACTGCTCACTCAGGTCCCAGCTTGGGGCTAACTGAGGTTGGAGGGAGTGCAATGCAGAAGAAAGAGTATGCTTTTCCTGCCTGGAGCTTCTCCTGGCCTTCTGTCCCCTCCCAACATTGGCTCCTGCAGAGCGGAAGCTCCTGAAAGACAGAAATAAATGGTATGGAGTTTCTAGTCTCATGTACCTTTGTGAGCCCAGGTACTCTTGGGCCTAGGGGATCTGAGAACTGGATCTTCCAATCTTTTTTTTTTTTTTTTTTTTAAAGAGAGAGGGATAGTGCCAGAGAGAAAGAGACAATCAATTTTTATTTAGTTTTTATGTGACTTTCATTGCTCCAACACTTCATTGTAATACGTGGTGCTGGGTATCGAACCCATATCCTCATGCAGGCCAGGCAAGCACTGTAACCGCTGAGCCACAGCTGCAGTCCCTAGTTGTTTATTTTTGAGGAATCCTCAGAGATAGCCCCACTGGAGTTTTCTGAATAGGCCCCTGAATAGGCAGAGCCTTTTTTCTGGCTTCCTATTCCTCCCCTTGCCCTGGCCATCCACAATTACACCACCTCTCCTGAGTCACGCTACCCCAACCCCACCCCACCTCTCTCTCTCTCTGGCTTTCTTTTACAGCAAGTTTAAAGATGGCTCCAAGATTTTTGCTGTAGTATCTCAGGTGTGGTATGAGGAACCCTCATGCACTCTTTCCAGGCCTTATAAATTAAAGTGAAGCTTATTCCCAGTGAGGACTTCTGACTTCTGCCATGCCGGCAGGCAAGTAGCCACAGCCATGGTCTTTTGCCCTTAGTTTTCTCAGGCACAGAACCAATAACTCTCCCTTTGCCCCTCAAATCCTATGGGATTTCTGGTTTTCTCTCAAACGGCCTTTAAAGCTTTTTTGCTTGACTTGGTACGGGAAGTCCCTCTCTATTCTCTCATTGTGGATAAGGGAAGATAAATGTCCATCACACTTTGTCTAGACTCTTAGTAGAAATCATCTGATTCTTCAACTCTTTTCTATCCCAGAATGGTATAATGTCCTTACAAAACTAGCCTTCAGGCCTCTGCTTGGCAATCCCAGCTCTTGTGGTCTAGCATCCCACATTGGAATATTGTGGTACCGTGCACCTAGTTTTTCATTCACAAACTATGGGGTCTTCATAGCAAAGGAAGCACAAAAAGCAGGAGTTTCATTTTGACAAATAACAATGAGGCATTTTGAGGAGTGGCATCACAGAGCTCCCTTACGCATGCTCACTCCTCTTTTTGCTGGAAGAGTCAGAAAAGATCTCTCGAAGTGCTGACATTTGAACTGCTTTCAGGCATAAATTATATTCTATGCAAAAGCATGAAGATATATACATGGCATGATCCAAGAGGTGCAATGTGAGGATAATAAATGGTAATGATAAAAGATGAACCTCAGAAGCCAGAGTAAAGAGGCTTCAAGTGCCATGCTCAAGATTTTGGCCTTGGACTGGAGTGGTGGCTCAGCATTACAGTGCTTGCCTGGCATGTGTGAGGACCTAGGTTTGAACCCCAGCTCCACATACACAACTAAGCATCAGAAAAACAAAAACCAGATGAAAAAATCTCATATCCTCTCTCTCTCTCTCTCTAAAAAAAAAAAAAAGAATTTGGCCTTGGGTGGAAGGTGTAGCTCAGTGGTAGAACATTTGCCTAGCGTGTTGTTCAAGATCCTGGGTTCCACCCCCAGCACCACAAAAATACAAGAAAAGAAAAAAAAAGTCTGACCTTCAGTGAGCTCAAAAGGGAGTCTAGTGTAAGAGGAGTCTGATCGGTTCAAATCACCTGGGAGACCTCGTGAAGGGGACATACAGGGAAGAGCAGGGCAGTGTAGCCGAGAGAAAGGAACCACAGTGCAGCTCTCAGGCCTCCTTCTGATTATTTGCATATATTTGCATATATTTTTATTTCTAGAGCATTATGCTTACAGAGACAACTCATGTTTTTGCTTAATTTTCTGCTGAGGTCATATCCTATTTTTAGAAATGTATGCAAAAAATATATATCTAACAAACTCAAAGCAATGGTTCCAAACACAAGTCTACGTAGTCTCTGAGAAAAAGGAAACCTTTAGGGTCTTGTGTCTGATTATACTCACACTTATCAAAAAGTCACTTGGAAATTATTTCCTAATTCAAAAAAGGTGGATAAGTTTGCCACACAGCAACAACTTTCCAGACGAAATTTCATGTAACACATAACCATTAACATCTGAATTGCCCTCACTAATTCGTTGTTTGCGTGTCTTGTTCTTTGACAGATTATTTGGAAATGATCCTAAATCTGATGCTAGTTGTTTCTCCCAGAAAACTATCATGCACATGGACATGTGTTATTTCCATAGAAGAATGTAACTTGCTGTCTCCCAAAAAAAAACCCTTAAAAACTCTGTGAGAAAATATTAGCTAAGCCATATAAATCTGTGCTAGGCTATCTGATGATTCCTCTTGGGAAGATACTCAATAAGATCCATACTATGAGGCCAAAGGACTCATTTCCTCATTATTGTCTTACCCTTGTGTTTTCTTAATTGGATTCCCTATTGCCTATAATGTTAGCCTTTACCTAACATTATGATAATCTTATTTATGTTTTGAATGGGCTTATAAGATTTTTCTTAATTAAACATGAAGCAAGTGCCAATACTCAAATCCCACTAGAAAACACAAGGCTTATAGTACAACTATTTCTAAATGTCCTTGGCATGACTGCATGTCTATAGATCAGTATCAATTATGGACCCAATGGTTGCATGACCGAAATACCCCAGAGAAGGTCACTGAGTCAGCTACTGTCCTCCAGGAAGTTTTCATGACTGGACTTAGATGATGTTTCCTTAATACCCACACATCACAGCAGTTCCTTGAGGGCCAAATTATCATCTTTATCTCAGCATCTCCTGAGCACCTCGTCAGGCATGTTATACAGAAGGCCTCCAATAAGTGTTGATTGAATTACCTTATGGAGGGGCTGAGGATACAGTTCAGAGAAACAAGTGATACAGTGCTTGCCTGGCATGTGTGAGGCCCTGGGTTCCATCCCAGTACAGCAAGAAAAAAAAAAGCTAGCATTCTAAATCATTTATCGAATTTTCTGCAAGGATAGCCAAACATCTTAGAAACCTTGTCACAAATGTATTGGGGCTCTTTTTTGGGAGTTCGCTCATAATCGGCAATTGTTTTATTGTTCCTGCAATACAAATTAAATTAAGGAAGACTCATTCACAAGAGAAAGTGGAACCTGAGTGATTTAACGTCATTTTATGTCTTTCCTTATTCTGGCTCGGTCTTTTACTGGGCAGCGATGCCTTCGGCTTTAAATAATGAAATAGAAAAAGAGAGGGAGACACTTAGAAACACTAGGTCAGCTTTTCAGAGGAGAAAAGAAACACCGATATTGTCATAAACAACAGGAAATGTTTCTTGAGCCTATTAATTGGGGTGCAACTGTAGAACCAATGGAATTACTTAGAAATCATCTGCTTTGGAATCAGGACAAACCATAAAGAAGAAAAGGAAATCTAAACTATTTAAATAATCCTCCAGGAGTCCATTTATACTTTAAAAGCAGAACACATTATTGTTCATTAATGTCTTGAAAAAATATATATGTATATATATATATACATACACGTGTATGCGTATACATATACACATACACGTGTATGTATATACATATATGTATATATATGTGTATATATATACATACATGTGTATGTGTGTATATATATATAATTTTTCCTAAGACTAATACCACACACATTAGTTTTAGGAAACAATTTATGATAACATAGAATATAATTTTCTTTTGACTTGTATAATCAATGTGGGTTGATGACAATTTTATATAGAACCTGGGGGGTATGGTTTTACTATTTTATATTATTTTAGAGGATTATAGTTGTAACTTTCTTTTTGACATGCTATTGATTATGACTATATTTTATTTGATACTAAGTCCTTGGTCAGCCCTTAATTTTAATGATAAATTGTCATTCAAGGAGAAAATGTTCCATTTTATGAAAGACATGATTTCTAAGGACACAATGTGGCCAAAAGAGGGAACTGACTATAAAATCCAGGAACACTTACTTCTGGCTACAGTCACAGTGATAACAGGAAATGTCTTAAGAAGATGACTGGCTAACAGATTGTAAAATGGATAATCAGCAAAGGCTTTCTGGAGAAAATAGGCCTCAATCTGCTATTTGAAGGAGAAGAAATAGAATAAAGAGGAAAAGACACTGTAGGTGGGTACAGTCATGGTTGTTTAGCATCTGTTGAACAGAAGGTGTTTATTGCCTAGGCCAAGTCACTCTCCTCTACTTCACTGGTTGTTCACACCAGGTAATAGAGTACTCGTGATATTCAAAGTGACTCCATTTATTTTCCTTTATAATGTAACAAATAACTATTAGCATGACCCAGGCACCATCCCAGGATGGCGTAAAGACAACAGTAACCTGGTCATTGTTCTCCAAAGGCTCACAGACAGATAAGTAGATAATACAACAGGGTAATCCTATAATCATAATGGCACACAAAGAAACACATACAAAATCTACATTGTGAGCACAAGGAAGTCTCCCCAAGAATGGATGAAAGGAGATCCCACTGGTCCTAGTAGGCCATCAAGACAGTAGCCTCTGTCAAGCAGGGACAGCCACAACCCATCCTGCTACCCACCACCTGGAAGGGGAGAGAGAGGACATCCCTCCGAGTGTGCCACAGAGAAGGCTCAAAACCACTGTGTTTCTCCCACCCAGGCCCCCACTCCCTTCCTAGTACAATGGCCCAACTGGACATCCTAATGGTTCCATTGGAGACAGATCTGTTTCAAAGCCTCTCCTCTGAAACTGAGCCAGAAAAAACAATGAGCTCATTTTAAAACTTAGAGGATGCGGCTGGAAGATATGTGATGCTTATCACATTCACCCCATTCCCAGCTTCAGAAATGATAAGGTAGGGGTGCAGTCTAGCGTCTCTTCTCAGCACCCCATCAGTGTCTCAGCCTCTCTAACTCCTCTCCCTCATGATCCAGCTGAAAGAAGCCTTATCTTCTGGCTATTATCTTATAAATCTGTCTTATGCAAAGATCAAGGCTTCAGACTTTACTGAGAATTTGCTATCTTCGTTGTATATTTGTTCTCTGACTTTACATCTCCTTGGGAACTAGAGACCTACATCTGTTTGGCCATACTTGGGATGGGGTGGTGGGGGTGGGTGTATGCACAGGGGTCCACAGGGTAAAAGGAGACTATGTTTTTTATCAATCTGTTAATAGTTCATCCTTCTTACACATGCAACTTTGGTCTTTGTATAGTCCAGAACTGCAGTAGAGGAAAACTCTTAACAACATGGTTGAAAATTGAAAATTGAAAAATTAGATTCACACTACACTTGGGACACATCATGAATTAAATAAGCTGCCATGGAGTGACCTAGAAAACAAAACACCTATTCCAATCTGAAAAAAAAAAAAAGGTCTCAAAGGCCAAACTTTATGTCACATAGATGATTTTATTAATATGCATTCTGATATAATTCTTATCCTATGAATATATAAATGCACATGCTATCAATTTGCCTATATGTGGTATCAAGAGTTTCTAGAACCTTCTTTTAATCACTTGCTTATATTATTAGGCATACATGATCCCTTT
Source organism: Aplodontia rufa (assembly GCA_004027875.1). Taxonomy (NCBI): domain Eukaryota; kingdom Metazoa; phylum Chordata; class Mammalia; order Rodentia; family Aplodontiidae; genus Aplodontia; species Aplodontia rufa. The sequence goes on from PVKS010024454.1 coordinate 7,624, forward strand.
GCTCTCTACTCAGTTAAGCAAATTTTCCTAATCTGAATAAATTCAAACTAATTTTCTGTTCTGGGAGTGACTGGCCAATCTCCTGAAGATTTTTTTCATAATAAGAAAGAAGTTGTTTTGTATGCTGTTTCACAATGACCCTCTTTAGTTGCAAGATGAAATATTCCCTGTGGCTGTCTCTTGGAAGCAGGACTCTAGCATATAGACCCAGTATTTACAGTAGCTGCTACCACACAACCACCAAAACAGCTTTCTAAGTGACTACTCTCCTTTACTGGTTCCATCTATCTTCCCAAGTTTTTTTTTCTTTTTTTTTTATTGGTTCAAAATAGTCTTACATATTGGAGGGAATTGTTGTTACATGTTCATGCATACATAGATATTGACAAAGTATGTTAAGACCAATCCTAATCCAGGATCTCCCTCATGTCTCCTCTTTGATACCTCCATGCTATAGATAGAAGTGAGACTACACATATGTATTAATGATGGAGGTTTCTGAGTTTATATGCCTGCCTGACATAGTTTCGCTTCTCATGAGAGTTGAGTGTTCCCAGCCATACTGATAATCCCCCTTTTCCTACCCTCTGCTCCCTTCCTCCTCTCCTTCTCTTCCCACCTTCATAGCTAGAGTTCCCCCAGCTTATGTGATATTTCAACTTTGGTGGGTTTATTAGTTAAATTTAGCTAACTTTCGTCCTATTTTAGGTTTTACTCGAGCTTCCACACATGAGAGAAAACATCCTTAAGTCTCTGTGTTTGGGATATTTCACTCAGCATATTTTTTCATTTCCATCCATTTACCTGCAAAAGCCATGATATTGTTCTTTCTACAGCAGAACTCCATTGTGTGTGTGTGTGTGTGTGTGCGCGCGTATATAACATTTTTTAGATCCATTCATCCAGTGAGGGACATCTGAATTGATTCTATAGTTTAGCTATTATAAATTGAGCTGCTATAAACACTGATGTAGCTGTGTCTCTGTAGTATGCAGAGGGAGAGAGATAGCTGAGTCATAAGGTGGTTCCATCCCTAATTTTTTGAGGAGTCTCCACACTTTCCAAAGTGGCTGTACAAGTTTGCAGTCCACCAACAATGTATTAGTGTTCCTTTCTCCTTACAACACCTCCAGGATCTGTTATTATTCCTATTGTTCATTTTTGCCATTCTGAAATTCTAAATGGTATGTTGGAGTACTCTGAGACTGAATCCTCTGATCTTTGTTAAAAATATATATTAACCTATCTACCTAGGTGATCTCATTTTAGTACTAGGATGCTTAAGACCCCAAAGGTATAGTTGCAGTCATGACGTCTCCCCAAACAATTTACATACATATCTGGCTGCCTATTTCACATCCTCACTTGGATATATTCAAAGACACAGCACACCAGCATATACAGAAATGCATACACATATATATGCCACCCACAGAATTCCTCATGCAATAAAAGGCTACTCCATTCATTCAATTCTTTCAATTTCTCAAGTTGAAAACCTTAGAGTCCTCGCTGATTCTTCTGTTCCATTCATGTGCAATCTATATCCAGTATCCAGCCACATTTTCTCCTTCTCTCCACCATGATCCAAGCCATCACCTCTCATCTGGATTGTTACAGTGGCTACATAACTGGCCTTCTACCTCCAACATTCCTTTCCTACCCTCTATCCTCCACAGAGCAGAGTGAGTTCTTGAAAATGTGAAGTCCAATCAGGCCAGGGTTTTTTGTTCATAATAATACTCCAATAGCTTCTCATGTCACACAATAAAACCCAAAGTCCTAATCATAATTTACAAGACCATACATGATCTGCCTCTCTTTGACCTTGATGCTCTGCCCTTACTCTCTCTTGCTTCATCTTCCCCAAACCCTCCACTCTCACTTTGCTGCTACAACCACACTGGCAGACCCCAAACAGTGCAAATAGCCTTTCCACAAACTTTGCTCCTGTTATTTTATCTAGAAAATTCTTCCCTGAGATAACCTTGGTTCCCTTCAAGTTTCTGCTCAAACTTCACCCTATCAATGTCCTATATAAAAAGGCATGTCCTCTTGCCCTTATTCCCCTCACTGGACTTGATTTTTCTGCATAGTAGTTACCACTGGACATGAAATACATTTTTTGTATATATCAACTGTGCCTCCACACCACTCAATAATGCTCCAAAAAAATAAGGTCTTGGATGTTTTATTCTACAACAGCAATTAGAATAGAATTGGCACAAGTATTTCAAAATATTTGTTGAATAAATGAATGAAAGGATGTAAGAGACTTCAAGACACTGTGTTTCCTCAAGGCTGGCCACATGGTAGCTGGCTATAGCTGGAGGACGTTCCACTGGAGATGCCTGACTTCAGCCAAAAAGCTATTGATACCCAGGCACCCTGACGAGTCCTGGCAGTACATATAGAAACATTATCGTGCCTGGGAGCCAAACCTAGAGTACCTGCACCTGGACTATTACGCTCAGCTTAACCTGTTATATCTTGAGGCATGTCCAAAAGAAAAGAACAATGATCTAGGGAATAGAGAAGACTGTCAGAATATGGAGGAGGATATTTCATTCTGGAGTGACAAAAGATAGAGGAAAATGATCAAAATCTAGAAAATCAAAACGCTATGATAAAGCCCAAGGTAAATCTGTTCATTAAATCCAAGATATAAAAAAATGAAGGGGAGGGAATGGAGTGGTGGCTCAGCTGTTGGAGGACTTGCCTTGTGCACTAGGACCCTGGTTTGAACCACAGCGCCACATACACAACTAAGTGTTGGAGAAACAAAGGCCAAATGAAAAAATAAATAAAATTGATTCTCTTTCTCCCTCTCTTGCTCTCTCCCTCTCTCTCTTTAAAAGAAAAAACTGTGAAGAGGAACCTTCATTTCATTTACTCATTTACTATTGGTTCTTTATTTAGGCACACATGACACGATCATACAATGACAGCTACAAAAGCAAAAGTTAGAACAAGAGTTTAATTTGTTCTTATTCATTCCCCAGTTTTTCCTCTTCCCTTCCCTGCCTCCCACCCCCTGTTCTTTTCAGATATATTTGATAAAAGATAAACATTGATATTTTATAAAAGCATGCAGTCTGGGGCTGGGAATTTAGCTCAGTGGCAGAGCACTTGCCTAGCACGTGCAAGGCCCCGAGTTCAGTCGTCAGCCCTGAAAAAAAAAAAAAGCGTGCAGTATAACTTACTCTAATTCAGTCTCTAGTCTTGTCCCTCCCCCTATTCTCTTCCCTGTTCTTTACTGATCTTTCTGTTATTTAATAATAATAAAGTAAAAATCAACAAGTGGGATGGCACCAAATTGAAAAGCTTTCTCACAGCAAAGGAAACAATTAAAAGCGTAAAGAGAGAACCTACAGAATGGGAAAAAAATCTTTGCCTTCTACACCTCAGACAAGGTATTAATATTCTGGAAATACAAAGAACTCAAAAAACTTAACACACACACACACACAAAAAAAAAAAACCCAATCAATAAATGGACAAACGAACTGAACAGATACTTTTCAAAAGAAGAAATGCAAATGGTCAACAGATATATGAAAAAATGTTCAACATCTCTAGCAATTACAGAATTGCAAATTAAAACTACATTGAGAGGGCTCATTGGTTACAGTACATAACTTGCATGCGCAGGGACATGGGATGGAACCCCAGCACCATGTACCCAACAAAATGTCAGACCAACAAAAGCCACATTAAAAAACTAAACAAAAATTAATTCTATCTTTCTCTCTATCTCTCTCCCCCCCCTCACTGTCCCTCTCTTAAAAAAAATTCACTGAGATTACAACTCACTCCAATCAGATTGGCAACAATCAAGAATATGAACAACAATAAATGTTGGTGAGGATGTGCGGAAAAGAGAACACTTATACACTGTTGGTGGGACTACAAACTGGTACAACCACTCTGGAAAGCAGTATGGAGATTCCTCAAAATACTAGGAATGGATTCACCATTAGACCCAGCTATCTCATGCCTCAGTATGTATCAAAAGAACCCAAAATCAGCATACTACAGTAATACAACCACATCAATGTTCATAGCAACAAAATTTATAATAGCTAAGCTATGGAATCATCAAGATGCCTTTCAACTGTTGAATCAATAAAGAAAATGTGGCATATACACACAATGGGGTATTACTCAGCCATAAGGGAGAATTATATTATGTCATTTGCCAGCAAATGGATGGATCTTGAAGATATCATATTAAGTGAAATCAGCCAGTCTCAAAAAAACCAAAGGTTGAATGCTCTCTCTGATATGTGGAAGCTAATCCAAAATAAGGAAAAGAACAGAGGAATAGACAAAGGGGAAGGAAATGGAGGAAGGAGATAGGGAAAGTTCCTGGAATGAATCAGACTTAACTTCCCTCATGTTCATTTATGAACATATCATAGTGAGTCTCATCAACATGTTTATCAACAAGTCATTAAATTGAAAATAATAAAATAGAAACCTTCATTTTTAAATAAATAATAGATACCTTCATTTTAAAACCTGAAAGGTAATGTGGTGGATGGAAAACACATGGTATTCCATGATCCACCTGCATGATTTTGGGCTAGCATCTGAAACCCTATGAACTAGCACCTGTACATAAGATAATGGTACCTGTGGCACAAGTCTGTCACAAGGACAGTGCACATACAAGGTGCACAACAAATCCGTATTCCTTCATGTGATGAGAAAAATATTGGGATAAATAAAAGAAGGTCCCTCAGCAGAAGGCCAGCTTATGTAAGTTTTGTTATAAGACAGAAAGAATTGGGTATTAGAAAATATCTTTCTTACATTTTGATATTCATCCAGCATTTTACAATCTTCAAACTATTTTCACTGAAGTAATCTCCTTTGACCTTCACAAGCTTTCTTGTGAGAGAAGAAAGAAAAGTGTAACAAACCCCATTTTACAGAGGAGGAAACTTAGGATGGAGGTTTTTTTTTTTTAAGTCTCTCAATACAAATTCAGTGACCTTTCCACTAGTCCACAAGGCCACTTTATAGAACTTAACTCGTTTCTCAGAAGAGCTTAATCATTTAGGAGAGATGATTAATGCCAACAAAGATGTCTGAGGAATTAATCTGGAAGTGGAGTCAGGAGCCACAAAGTTCTTTCTCATACAACTCTTAGGCCCATTAGGAAAACATTCAACTGGATGAGCTCTGCCTCTGATTCTCTGGAGCAAGTCTCTGAATTCACTATTTACTGTCCTTAACTGGGCATGAATGTGGTCTATCAGGGAGGTTTGCCCACGAAGACTTTCCTCCTGCCTCTGGGTTTAGAGAGCAATGTTGTCGTGCATTCCCAGGGGTGGAGGGCAGTCTTGGGAAGCCTGGGTCTTCAGTCACAATAATCTCAGTTACCAGAAACAGCTAAACCAAATTTATAACATATGTTTCCACAGCCTCAAATACCCGCCATTTGTCCCTTCTGTCTTTAAACAAATGCCAAACAAGGAGATTCAATTATTCAGTCAGTCTAATAAGGAGTCAGTTTATGCTGAAACTCAGTGCTAAGTTTATGTGATTTCATACTATGGGTCATGCTGAAAGATTTATTCAAGCTTCTAGTTTCAGTCAAGAGAGATCCGTATCTTCCTTCTCAATTAAACTGTAATCTATATAGAAAAGCTACTAAAAGGAAAAAAAAACCTCAAGGAGGAAAAACCCAATCCTCTAAGGAGAAAAAGTCAATCATATCATAGCCATTTTGGGAATGAAAAATAATGGAGAAACATCACTCATTCATCCATTTGATAAATATTTGTTGCGTTCTTTTGAAGTGGCAGGCACCATACAAGGTATTGGGAATACAAAATAGAGTAGTCCTTGGTCTCAGAAGTCTAGAGGTTTGTGTGCAGATAGATACTGAATGGTCTGAGTCATTTACAACACAATATAATAAACATTATGATGGGAAGAATTACAAGGAGCAGTGGGAATCTAAGCTGCATAATTCCTATGTGTTGCTAGGAGACATTATCCTGGCAATTAGAATGAACCAACTCATCCCAAACTACCCGGGAATTTCCTGGTGTCACCACGTGTCCTGGGAAATCCCTAGTCCAGAGCAAACTAGGCTGTAATGCTAATCCTACCCGCAATGCTAACCCCCCAACACACAAAAGTTATATTACTGTCTTTTCAAAAGACCAAGTCCATTCCGAGGCTCATGGGAATAGAATGACTTCATTAGGATGCGGATTCAGCAGTTGATAGAATTGGTCCCTCATCTCTGCCAGACACAAAGGAGTCAGTCTGATGTGTTAGAACTCATCATGGTGTCTCTATCCCTTGACTACTCTTAGACCAACTATTTAAACTATATGAGAATTTTTCTGTTAATTTGTGACACAACACTAAAGATTGTATTAGACAGCATAAGTCAGGTTATGCTACTAAATCTTATATACTATAACAACAAAAATTTATTTGCATTATAGGCAAGCTGGGATTGTCCTGCTCATCATACTCTGAGTGCCCAGCTCATGGAGGAGCCATCATTCCAAACATTGTCTGTCTCCCAGGGCAGAGGAAAAGAGAAGCATTCTTGCTTCTGGGAAGGTTTTCTCAGCACCCAGCAGCAATTCCTAAACAAATGCCAGGTGATTTTAGGCTTTTTTGTTGCAGCTGCATAACTTGGCATATGCTGACTGATGGGGATACTATTTGTTGCAGATATGAAACACAGGAAACGAGAGGTGAAGAGTGCTTGATACCAAAAACATGCCCTGGAATACTTACTTGTCTCCTAATATTACTCAGTAAACCATTTTATTTTTTTAAAAAGTTAACAATGAGATTAAGATTAAGGTCAGGATGCTGCTGAGAAGTCAGCATTCCTAGTTCAACATTTATACAAACAAGTCTCTCACAGAGAAACACTTGGTTTGCAACCAAAGACTGTAGTCTTGGTGCCACTCAGATACTCTTCTGACACACTTAAGCAGTCATCAAAGGGCCAGAAAGTCAGGTAGGCACAGCAGTGCCCCTCCCTGATGCTGCATCATTCTTGTGTTTTAAAAATGAACTTTTTAAAATCACTGGATCATTTGGAACACATTTCCCATGAGTTTTATAACATTTTAACTTTATGCTTCCACCCCCTGCCCACCACTTCGTCATAAGCTTCCTATTTGAGCTAAAGATAGTCATAAACAAATTCTGTGGTTGGTATCTCAGAAAGAAAACATATGTAAAATCCAATTACAATAACTTTTTCCTGAGAATGGAAGAGCTCTACTTCCTAGAGTATAATGTTCATTTGCAAATTGCCCTTTGACAGACAAAAATTACACGTTTGAACAAATGACCTCTCTTTTTAAGAAATCACTCAAAAGAATTGGGTGAATAGATTTAACATCTGATTACAGAGTGAGGAACAAAAAGGGTTCCCCACTAGGGATCATTTGATAAGAAGTTGCAACATGACTGAATTTTTTTATAACTAAAGTCATCCATTAAGTTCTGATGAGCATGTGCATAACATATTTCCCCCATAACTGGGACATCAAAAAGTTCTGACCTTTTAGTTAAGTGAAATGAAATGTTTCTCTTAGTCTGATGAATAAATGAATCCTTCTTTAAAAAAAAAATCCATAAAAGTTTAGTTCTAGCTGTGTGATTCTCATTATGGTCTTGCTGGGAAATGAGTCCTAGAGCTTGAATCTTACAGTGAGTGAACTCCTCTGATCATCACAGCAATTACTTAGCAGTATTCTTAGGTATTAAAACACATTCTCTAAAGTCCAATTTGATTAGTTTCACTCCTTATGACACTGGAAATGAAATTTCAGCATAATCTCATGAAGATCTGGGGACAGGAAATTGTCCAATGACAAAATTCCAGGGAGAGGGCAAGAGACCACCTTTCACCTGAAGCTGAAGATGCGGAATGAAGGGAGCCTGGAAATGAGCAGGGAGGAAAAAGCTCCTGGGGATGGATGGAGGAAGAGTCTTCCAAGTAGCACTCACCTGAGGAAATAATTACCTTTTCCTATGGAAACATTTGAAGCTTAAGTCCCTCCTTTGAACTCAGAGGGCCTTCATAGACTTCAGATGGCAAAAATTCTAGAAGAGACATTCTACAGACAGTAGTCTTATAATGCAGCCCCAAAATAAGGCACTCCTGAGCACAAGGCTGTGCAGTCCTAAACAGGAAATGGAGAGGAATTTACTTTTACCAGTAAAGGAGCTTCAGACCCATGAGGGTTCATAATGGGATGAGGAGAATGAAAAACTGTGCTCGTGATTTTTTTTTAAGTCTCATTCATTTAGTCATTTATTCCCCTAGGAAGTGTTTATCAAAGGATCGTGATAAAACAAATATGCTCCTAGACCTTGGAATTAATTAGCAATTGAGACAGACATAGTCCCTGTCTGCACAAAGCTCACATCTGGAATTAGAAGACAGTAAAACTTTTGGGATTTAAATTGTAAAGCACAAAACCTCTAGGAGTTGACACAGGAGAATATTTTCATGATCTGGAGGCAGGAAAGATTTTTTTATTGGATGGGATTAGTAATTTTATTAATGTTGGGGATTGGGTATGGAGGCTCTTAACAGAAGGGACTACAGTATTAACACTATCATAATTCACAACATTGATTTTTTTTCCAGGTTTAAGAACAGACAAAATTGGGTGACTGGTTGGTTTATTAATTTATTAATTAGGCTATGTTAAGTTTTAAGACTTTAAGCCTGGGTGTTACAAGTTGGATTATGTCATGCCCTCTCCAAATTCATATATCGAAGCCCAAGTGCCCATAATATCAGAATAAGACTCAGCATTTCTCAAAATGGATGCAAAATCATCATCCATAACAGGAAAAGCTTAATGAATTTGACTTCATTAGAATTTAGTCTTTCTGTTCATCAAAAGGTACCATTAAGACAATAAAAGGCAAACCACAAATTGGGGTAAGTTGTTTGTAATATATGTTGAAATTCATATCCTAAAAACACAGAGGACTTCTATAAATTAAAAAGAAAGACAAATAACCCAATTTTCTAAAAGTGGGCAGAAGACTTAAACAGTCCACAAGAAAGGAAAATCAATGGCCAAAAAAAAAAAAATGGGGAAAGATTCTATGTCAAGAGGGAAGTGAGAGGTAAAACCGCAATGAAATAATACTACACACCCAGCACAATCTCTAAAATTAATAAAACTAACGGTATCAATCCGGTGTCATCAAAAATATGGAGCAACCAAATCTCTCATACCTTCCTTTCTGATAGGAATGTCCAACCACTCTGGGGGATCTCTTTCTACTAAACTTTAACCTCCTATCAGCAGTTCTACTCTCAATACATACACAACAGAAATCTGTACACACATGCATCAAAGACACGGACAAGGCTTCAGCAACATTATTATCTCCAAGTGAAGAATAACTCAAATCTACAACTTTAAGAGAAATTACAAATACCGCAATGAAACCAAAGTCCAGCTACATACAGAACCTGAATAAATCTACAAACATAATTTTTAGGAAAAGAAGCCAGAAAGAAAGAAACAACACACACTATGCTTACATATAATTTATCCAAAATCCAAAAATTGGTAAAGGGAAGTTATGGTGTTAAAAACCAATTAACTTTGAGAAGGGGGAGGTTAGTTATTAGGAAGGGGCATAAGCGGGAGCTTTGGTGGTACCTGCAGTGTTCTATTAACTAGGATTGAAGTATGTTTATTGAAGGCTCCCGTACGTATAATCAAATGGTAATTGACAAAGAAGGAAAGGAGAGATCACAAATGCCAAAGCAAAAGCAAAACACTTCTGTTGGGGCACACCCACAATTCAGGACACACTTGACTCTGAAAACATGAACCAAACGGACCACAACAAAAAAATACCCTCTAAAGATGAGCTCTCCATAAAACTGCAGTCACACAGAAATAAATGCTCAACTGGAATTGTATTAAATGCACAGATTAGTTTAAAGATAATTGACATCTCTACTATAATACATAACATTAAATATTTACTATGTCTGTCACTGGGTTTAGTGTTCCAAACATATCATCTGATTTAATTCTTATACTTGACACATAGGTTAGCTATACTAACATTATCTTCATTTTACAAAGAAGCTAAATCTTAGAGGAGTGATGGAAACTTTCTGAGATGACACAGGAAAGGAATTAGTAGAGATGACATTCAAACTCAAGCAGTCAAACCTTAGGCTCACAACCACTATCTCCAACTTTTTGTACAGAAATTTAGAGAAGGCCTGAGATATAGGCCTGGGAACATGTAGTACATTTTCATGGATTCAGGTGTTATTTTCCTATCTTTCAATAACATTTTAGGAAATTTTTGAATATGGACCTACATACTTGTAGTTTATTTCTGTTATTTTAACATTTTGATGCTATGACAAGTAAGATTGTTTTTCTGTTTCATTCTCTAATTCGTGATTAAGAGGCCTACTAATTTTTATTCTTTAATCTCATAGCTGAGCGCTAGGCTGTCTTATTAGTTTTTCAGTTGATTCCTTTGGATATTTCAGTCAGGTAGATAAGGTATATAAATAATAACAGCCTCCTCTCTTTCTTCCCCCTGACTCTCATTTGCCAATATTTGTGCATTTTATGGCAGGGGGGAAATTCATAATGTAGTGCTGGGGGAGGGGGAGTCTTTAATGCCTTCCCGGCAGAGAGCACTCTACGTTGTGAGTGCAAGGTTATGAAACGGCCTGACAGTTTCCAGAAAGGAGCAGTCTGGCATGGCTATAAAGTAGAGCACAAATGAGGACAGCAAAAGACAGTAACTTGAAAAGAAGACAGGGGATCCTGAAGGATGACAAGTCACTAAAAGACTGCAAGCAGGGATGTGGTATGAGATTTACATTTAAGATAAAACCCAGTGTCAGCAGCGTGGAGGGAAGACTGATCCAGGAAGATAATTTTGAAGAAAGGGAGAAAGGTTAGAGGGCTTTGGCAATAAGGCAGACAAATCAACACCCATGGAGTAACAGGGAAAGGGCGTGAATCTGTGGGGAAAGAATCCCTACTCATTCAGCCTCCTTCCAGTTGCGATTTGAAGCAGTTATTTAATCTCCCCATGATTCAAATTAGAAGATGAACCTGGCATGACTGTGAGTGTTTAAGTAAGACAACATGTGTGCAGGGCACTCAAAAAATTCAAAAAGGGTAGTTTTCATTGAGCTAGACATTGGCGGTGAGGATGAAGTCAAGGTCACAGATCCTAGGAATTCTCATCCATCAAAGTGCCAAGGCAAAGTTATCACTTCCTCTCCTTTTTCTTTTTTTAAAGAAACCGGGACAGGAGACAGAAAAAGAGAGAGAGAGAGAGAGAGAATCAATTTTTATTTAGTTTTTCATGTGGCTTTTCTTGCTCCAACACTTCATCGTGTACGTGGTGCTGGGGTTTGAACCCATGTGCTCACGCATGCCAGGCAAACGCCGCACGCACCGTAACCGCCGATTCACTGCTCCAGCCCAATATAACTTCTTCTTCTGAGTCATGAGGGAAGATAAATATTGATGTTACTGCCATCCACCCACACCCCAAGTTCCCTGTCCTGTGTCATCTGCTTTTTCCTCTCCCTGATGACACCTCACCATCCTGCCCACCTCTGAGCCTGCTTTGGGTGCTCAATGTGCCACGTAACATAATTAAGGTACTTGGCTCAACTATTATTATGACAACCAAGAGCAAAAAAAAATTATTTTAATGTATTTATTTATTTATTTATTTATCTTTGTAGTGCTGGGAATTGAACCTGGGGCCTCACACTTGCTAGCCAAGTACAATACCACTGAGTTACATTCCCAGTCCAGCAACCCAATTTTTCTAAATGGCCCAAGGGCTCAAATAGATATTCCTCTGAAGAAGGTGCACAAGCATGTGAAAAGATGCTCATCAGTAGAGAAATACAAACCAAAACCACAACAGGGTAACTACTTCACACTCACCAGAGTGGCTATAATCAAAGCACAGAAAATAACAAGTGTTGGCAAGGATGTGGAGAAACTGGAGCCCTTCTACATTGTTGGGAGTGTAAAATAGTTTGGTTACTGTGGAAAATACTTTGGTGCTCCTTGAAATATTAAACAAAGAATTACCAAATGACTCAGCAATTCTACTCCTACGTACCCCAAAGAATTAAAAAAGTACATGTATGCTATGTTCATAGCAGCACTAATCACAACAGCTAAATAAAGGTAGAAACAGTCCAAATGTCTACCAATAGATGAACAGATGAACAAAGTGGAATATTTCATCCAAAAAGACAGATAAAGTACTTACACTTGCTACCACCTAAAGGAATCTCAAAAACATTATGCTAAGTGACAGAAGCCAGAAACAAAAGGTTGTGTATTGTACCATTCCATTTATATCAAGTATGCAGCATATGTAAATACATAATAACAGAATACAAGTCTGTAGTTAGTTACAAGAGGCAGGGGGAGGGGAAAGGAAAACAATTACTAATTAGGTCTGGGGTTTCATGCCACTGAAACGTTTACTTTAAAATGGTTATTTTTGCCAGGCACCATATGCCGGTAATCCCAGCTGCTCAGGAGGCTGAGACAGGAGGATCACAAGTTCAAAGCCAGCCTTGGCAATTTAGCAAGTCCTAAGCAACTTTAGCTAGACCTTGTCTCAAAATAAAAAATATAGAAAGGGCAGAGGATGTGGCTCAGTGGTTAAGGGCTCCTTGGTCTTTTCCCTAGTACAAAAAAAGAAAAACAGTTAATTTTATGTTATATTAATTTCATTTAAGTAAACAAAATTTTAATTAGTAGAAAACCTCTTAACAGAAAGTAGAAGTTAAAGTTCACAAGACACCTGCTTCAAGTCACCAATGAATAAAAGACAGTTTGCGTTGCGCCTCTGTGGTACCCGCTCAGGTCAGAGCTTTCAATGAGCAGTGTAATCTCCTGTTCGTGGCAATGCCTGTAACTAGATGAGCGCTGCATTGGAGTCCTTATGTTTCTTCTCATTATCTTGTCTTCCCACCGTCCCTCTGAAAACTCCCTGCCGTGGGCTGGCCCCAGAAGCCTTTGGGAGGCAAATTTTTTCCCTCTTGAGTTTCTGGGGTTTCTTTGGCTGTGATGTTTCTTTAAAAGTCCTCATATACTGTTCTGTGAACATATTATATCTTTTTATGTCTAGACTGTAAACTCCATGAGGTCAGGAGTCGTGCTTCTTTGGTCCCTCCCCATAATACAACAAACAATTTAGTTTAGATCTTAGTGGACCCAGTTTCTTTATTGCTATTTTGACTGCTTCTGAGTATAACTGCACTTGAACAAAAGGTGTCAGATAAATTATCCTTTCGTTTTAACTTTATAATTATCCTGTGTGCATAGGAATGAAGTTTGATTAGAAATTAGCTAACGCCTCTCTTCAGTTGCTATTCTCCCCAGACAAAATACCACCTTGGCTCGTGTATCCAGCAACAAAAGAGAATCCTCGTCATTCTCTTCCACCTGCAGCTCTTCCACAGGCTCTGTGCATGAGACCGCCTGAAAGCAAAAATCTACAATACTAATTCACCACAGCTTGAAAAGTGAAATACCATTTCATCTGTTTCTTTCAGCTCCGAATCCAAATTGCTTAATTAGTTGCTGTAAGAAAAGACAAAGTATTAAACATTCTCACTTCAGCGGTTTTTTTTTTTCTTTTGTTCAAAGTGACTCACTTTTATCCAATTACTAACTTCCCAGGAAATGTCGCCAGTACTGGAAGCTGAGATGGGCCATTTTAATGCTCTTCATAAGCAAAGCCTTAATCTAGCCTTAAGCCTCAAAGAAAGATGTTACAGGTAATAATTACAGACAAGTGGTACCCCAGAAGAAAAAGTTGTTTTGACACTGTTGAGAATCACCATGTGTAGGTGGACTCTCTCTGTCAAGGTTGATACATGGGAAGAATGCTAATTTACTAGTCAGAGAGTTTGGGGTTTGAATCCTAGTTCTGACACTTACTATGTGAGCTTGAGCAAGTTTTTAAACATTTCTGAACATTAGCTTATTAATCTTAAAAAATGGAATAACAGTTACCTCGAAGGATTATAGTGTACATTAAATATGTTAAAGTATTTAAAGATTACCTGGCACATATTAGCCTCTTGTCTAATAGTCATTATCATGCTAAGCAGGGCTCTTCTTATTGAGGGGAAATTTCATTTCTTTCTTGTTTACACACATGCACGCACACACACATATGCATCTTCTCACCTGATTTTCTGGCTTACATAAAAATAAAACTGTCTAACAAGAAAAGTAAGACAAACCATGTAACATAATAATCCCGTAGAGTTTGTTTTCTAAACCTCTTTGGTCTACATCATCTGTTAGGTAAAATGAGTCTGCATTCCTGTACTTATCAATTGTAACCAATTTCTGCTGCTGCTTTTCTTGTCATACCTATGTTTTCCTACCACAAATATGCCACATGTTTCAATACCATACATGAGTCCCTATCTGGAAGCAGCCAGATGTAATGACAGGCATTAAAGAACATATTTTTCAAACACTGTCAGAACATATTTTTCAAACACTCCTAGGAGGCCCAGAAATTATTTTCATACCAAAATTAATTTTAATAAACTTGATAACTACTTAGAGAAGGCTTACTATGTTCAAGACACTAGGAATATTGAAATACAGACTACAATCTGCACCCTTGAACACCTATTAACTAGCCTAGTGGCAGATCTTACTATTCTAACAAATTCACTTCATCCCAGCACGGCCCCATGAGTGGATCTCACAGAAATAGTTGAGACAAAATACATTGGAAACAGTATAAGTAATTTTCTAGATTATTTAGACAAATAATCTTGCTTTAAAAGATAACCAGATAAAGATTTTCTGAATTACTCCTTGTGGCCGACTCTGTTGTTTGAATTCGCAGGTAATTACTCGATTATCCTTTTCTATTAAGATGCCACAGTTTCACAAGAGACCATGGCTGACAAGCTCTGGCAAGATTATTTGCAAAATGAGGTATCTCCTATTTTATACGAAACACGATGACATTTAAGCAACTCAAGGGAAATGCATTTTTACCCTGTGCTAGATACTCTGTGTTAAGAATTCTTATGTGGTACACTAGGTAAATTCCACGTAAAATTATTTTCCCTATGAAACAAAATGCTCATGAAGACACCCTTGTCTGACTTTTTTTCTT
This sequence comes from Aplodontia rufa, assembly GCA_004027875.1. Lineage (NCBI taxonomy): Eukaryota > Metazoa > Chordata > Mammalia > Rodentia > Aplodontiidae > Aplodontia > Aplodontia rufa. Next base: position 22,816 of record PVKS010024454.1, read on the forward strand.
TTTTAATCTCAAAAGACTAATCCAAAGTTTGACCTCATAAACAATACTACCACACCACGGGCCAAACCCTTGCAAAGGAAGGTTGTTCTCTGGTGCTCTGTGTCCTTTGTGGGAGGAGTGGTGCATCATTTCCCTTACACCTCTGGGGAGCTATTCATATAGTCTAGCACTCTAATGAAAACCCTAGTGACCTGGAAACGTTAATGCTCCTTTCAAAGTGTCTTCTTTATACCTAGGGAATAACTCAAGATGTACACATTTTTTTTTCACACAAGCGCACAAACACACACGCACAGAGACTCTCTCAGCTCATTTGCTCATCTCATTCAATATGAAAGCAGGAAAGAATTCCACAGCCAATATTTATTTTGGTTCTCACATTACATAGTTGGTGATTGCAAGACATTGCAGAATACTGACATTCTACTAAGAGCATCTTTAGGAAAACGACAGACCAATTTTTAGAGATAATCACATCTAACAAAAAAAAAAATCACAGCATTCCTTTCCTTAAAAAAATCTTCAAAGATTATGTCAGAAAGTGAAACCAGTAGAGTGTAAAAAAAAAAGTGTAAAATGTAGTCTGAAATAAGTTTAAATGACAGTTAGATATACTCCTGTTATGAAACGGATGATGTAATTATTATTGGCATAAGTGCGCATCAGAGTTTGCACCACCCTTTTCCATTTCAGGGATTAACTGGACTTTGCACCCTTTCAGGTGACTCTCTTGACTTTCTCCCTTATCTTAGAATTGTGAGGTAAGCCTGGCAAGAAATCCCTAAGATAGGTGTAGTTTTTGTTTTGTTTTGCTTTGCTTTTTGTATTTTCCTTTTTTCCCCCTTTTGGTTCTGGGGACTGAACCCAGCAGTGCTTTACCACTGAGCCATATCCCCAGCCCAATTTCATTTTGTTTTTTATTTTGAGACAGGGTCTCACTAAGTTGCTAAGGGAGGTCTCTAACTTGTGAGCCTCTTGTCTCAGCCTCCCCAGTTGTTGGGGTTACAGGTGTGCACCACCACTCCAGTTTCAAGATAGGTGTAGTTATGATGCAGATAAGAAAGCTGAGTCCAGAGAAATAAAATGAGTAAAAGCTATGTAATGGAAGCTTGCTAATACAGAGTCTAGTAAACAGAAGTCACAACAAATATGAAGCCCAGCCTCTTTCCTCACATGGAGTTGTAGCTTTACATATAGAAATACAGATAAAGCTTCACGAGGATCCCTAACTCAGTCATTCATCTCAAAATACTATTGACCTTGAGTCTCTTCAGTAAAAAGAGATTTTAGTTTAACAACATCTCAGAATTCTTTTTCAATTCTATATCTTGATAGCAACCGTTCCTTGAATATTTTTTTCTGCTGATTTGTACATAAATTTGTTCATATTTTAAGAGTAGTTTCTACTAATGATAGATATATTCCCTGATTCCACAAACATTTATTAAGTTCCTTCTGGGCCAACCAGCCCTACCCCCAAGAAATTCATAATTTATTAGGTAAATAAACACACAAATAGCTAAGACACTATGTGATAATGTGTGCCATAATAGAGGTGTGTACCAGGTTCCATGGAAGCAATTATCTTACTCAAGGTGTTGGGGACATTCACAGAGATGACATTTGAGTTTGAGTTAAGACACAAAGGATGAATCAGTTTCTCTGAGAATTGATGAGATCTCCAACATCAGAGTCAAATTACAAGGAGGTTACCTTATTAAAAGTGACCACGAGAATGTCATTTCAGAGAAATGTCTTGCTTAGCCCAGATTAATAAAGACAAAACAGTCTTGAGGACCTTCAGGGTTAATCCACTAAAGCCATTTAATGTTGGTTGTACAAGGCAAACACATGCTATTTATTCCAAAAACTGCCATTGTATAACACTTAGGATTCTGAACAAGGAAAGTTTCTTCTTTGAGGGCTAATATATAATGAATGTGTGTTAAAGATTATTGAAGACTGTAAGCCTTTTTTGCACGTGCAAGATTGATGGCTTTTAAAATATTGATGCATTTGTTCAAGTTATTTGACTTGAATTTTACAGTGAATTCAGAAAAGAAGATGTCAAAGTTGGGCACATTTTAAAAATAACTCTCTCTTTAAAAAAAAACTTCTTGAAATGATAACACTTTGATATAAACTAATATGCAGGATTCATACAGGATTCCAACATGCATGTAACTGAAGACGCAGAAACAAAATGGCAATGAAGACTTCCGGAACAGCTCCAGGGTTTTACCATTTTGGACTTGCTCTTTGTGTAACCCGTGTTTCCCTACTTTGTGCCTCCCATCTCCCTTCCATGAGCACTTTCCATAAATAACTATGACCACCATTCGCATAGCAACTGCTGTTTTCTCTTCTGTGGCCTCTGTCCTTTGTGGCCACCATGTCCCAGCCTATCATTCTCCTGCCACAGCTGATGCCATGCAGCCCTCAGAGTGACAATGCTTTTCATTGCTGTGCTGCACGGTTGGGAAGTATGTCTTTCTTGCCTTCTTTCTTGGCCTGTCCTCTCTTAGAGAGGACCAAGATGTCCTTGCACCCCAGGGATAGAAAACAATGTCATGTAAATTTCACTCACGACTTTCCCATCCCCTTTTCACAGGGCTCAGATGTCAGTCCTCCAGCAAGAGAAAACCTGACTGACAGCCATAAATCCCTTCAATAACCAAAGCTTTGTTTTTGGGTCCAATTTCTTGTACTTATCTGCCTTGTCCTCTGGGCCAGCCCTCATCTAAGATGACTTGGCATCATGGCATAGACAGCCTGGCAGGCCATTTCCCCAAGTAAGACCAAAGTAGCCTGGACTTCAGAGACACACACCTGACTTGCAATTATAGAATTTTTTATCTTAGTCCTATTTGCTTCAGTTACTTGGTTTAAAAAAAATGATTAATCCTGATAACAAACACTAGTGGAAGCTAATGTCCACTTATATTTCATTAAAGATAAATGAAGGATCAAAAAAGATGTATTGCACATACTCGACTCTCTTAATCTACTAACCATAAAAAAAGATGAATGAATGAATGAATGAGAAACTATTAAGGCTTTAAAACTTCCCCTCGTTTGCAGAGAGATAAGAACACTAGCACACTGTTGGTAGAACTGCAGACTAGTACAGCCCCTCTGGAAAGCTGTGTGGAGAATCCTCAAAAAATTAGGGATGAACCCACCATATGATCCAGCTATCCTTCTCCTGGTTATTTTTCCAGGGGTGTTGGAATCAGCATATTACAATAACACAGCAAAATCTATGTTCATTGCTGTACAATTTAAAATAGCTAAATTATGGAATCAACCCAGATGCCCCTCACAGGATGAATGGATCAAAAAACTGTGGTACATATATACCATGGAGTTCTACTCAACAATTAGAAACAATGATATTGCAGCCTTTGAAGGTAAATGGATGGCTATGGAAGAAATTATGCTGAGTGAAGTTAGCCTAACCCAGAGAGTCAAGAGTCGAATGTCTTCACTCATCTATAGAGGCTGTAGCTACACCCTGGCCAATGTGAAAGGTGGTCAACTCTCATGTATTAAACCCAGTGAAGGTGTAGTAACACACAACCTGGGGCATTCAAAGAGATATATTGGAAAGGAGGGGGGAGGGGAGTAGAGGGGAGGGGTGGGATAGGAAATTAGGGTGGACTCTAGGGGGTAAATTTAATTTTAAGAATATATACATATCACATTGTTTCATTGGAAGCATTTTTGATTGTATACTAAATTTCTTAATAAAAAACATTTAAAAAGAATATATACATATATTGTTTTGTTGGATGCATTTCTGGTTGTACAATAACTAAATTTCTTAATAAAAAAATAAATTAAAAAAAACTTGCCCCAAGTGAATGTTTGTTAGAAATGAGCCATATCTGTAACTACTATGCCTGATACACCTTTTTTTTTTTTAAGAGAGGGAGAGGGACAGTGAAAGAGAGGAAAGAATCAATTTTATTAGTTTTTTCATGTGGTTTTCATTGCTTCAACACTTAAGTTTTGTTCGTGATATTGGGGTTCAAACCCAGGTTCTCACGCATGTCAAGAGGCACATAACCGCTGAGCCATTGCTCCAGCCCATGCCTGATACACTTATATTTTGCCTATTTTCCTTGAAGAGCCACAGCAAATATTCTTTGTTTTTTTTTTAAAGAGAGAAGGACAGTGAGAGAGAGAGAGCGAGAGAGAGAGAGAATCAATTTTTATTGATTTTTTTCCCATTGCTTTCATTGCTCTGACGCTTAGTTGTGTACGGGGGTGCTGGGGTTTGAACCCATGTACTTGCGCATGCCAAGCAAGCACCGTAACTACCGAGCCACCGCTCCAGCCCCCCACAGCAAATATTCTATCACATTTTACAAAACCTTCTCCATGTATATATGAAGATTTAGTTTTTAAGTATCCTGTGGAAAATTTATTATTATGATACCCATTTTTCAGAAGAGAAAATTAAAAAGTCCTTCCCACACATCCTCACCCTATACTTTCCCTCCTAAATTTTACTAATTCTGCAAGCTACACCTAAGTCATCACTTTCTCCAGGACACTCACCTGGCACTATGAGCCTGGAGAGGACAGTCCTATTCTCTGTTCCAGGATGGCCAGAAGGGACCTGGAGTAGGAACAGCCTATAGGACCACTCCCCTCAGGCCTTGAGCTCTTCCATCAGTTGTCCCCAGTGCCGCATATGAGCCAGATCTTTTCCCTGTGTACCAGCATGAGGGAAAGGCAAAGCAGCACCATCACCAAGGAACACCTTAGAGCGTGGGTTTGGGAGGCACACAGTGTGTGACCTTGGGTGGTCGCACAATTTCTCTGGGTGTTCATTTCCTCATATGGAAAATGTAGTTAACAAAAGTGAATACTAACAGAGCACGCACTACCCTGGTTATCTCATGGTTTTCACAAGTGTGAGGTATATGTTTGGTTTTTTTTTTTTTTTTTTTAAATCTTACAGAGAGGAAACAGGCACAGGGACATGAAAGTCACACAGATAACAAGTGGTCTTCTTTGATCTTCACATCAACATCATAAGAGCCATGATTCAAACCAAAGCCCACATTTATAATTCCTACACCATATAACTAGACATTCCTCATAGGATTTTTTATAAGGATTAAATTTGACAATGCATGTATATAAAATCTTTTTGCTGTCTCAGAATAATAATTGAAGACCAAAATCACCAAGTGCCGCTGTCATGGCCCTGTAGAGTTTACTGAGAAGTACCAGTTCAGAAAACTGGGCTTGTCACCCACTTGCCTGTCCACTCCAGTCATAAAGGGACTTGCGTGCACTTCTCTGTAGAACAGAGCACTGGAAAGTGACTTGAGAAGTCAGATATTGTACAGCTAAGGGAGGAATATTAGTTCCACCAAATCCTCTCCCAGCACGATAGTTTCTGCTCTTGGCTATAGTCCCACAATTTGGCCACAGAAGGTGGTTGGAATTGGAAGCTACAGGTCGCCGCAACTGGCATTGCATGGTGGACAAAGAAGCACTTTCACCAAAATATTACCACTTTGCACCTTCATGGATGAGGGAGGTCAGCTGAAGAAAAAGGCTAAATCCTGCAAGGGGTCACCAGTGCTTAGGAAAGCTGCACCAGCATGAGTCCCTCGCTAATGAGACCCATCCTCACCTATGAAATATGGGAACTGTGATGTTTTCCTCACGGGACAGTTTTAAAGATTAAATGAGATAGTATATAGGAGATTTTCTTTGCAAAGTGGATCCACAGTTAATGTTAGCTCCCTCATCACACTCTTGCTATTCAGTATTTAAAGCTTGGGCAAATACTTCAAGTGTAGGAAGAAGGGTAGCTTTTCATAATGTCAGATTCAACCTAAAAAGAAAATTCTGTGTTTGCAGAGATCTATCCCCCTGGATTACCAGGCAGATCTGAAATTTATTAACCTTTTTAGTCATTTGTGAGCACCAGTGTAAGAAGACACTTTTGAATAATCAAGAAACCTCCTTCTGGCAGACAAATAAAAGGAGGCCAGGTGTTCAGGATTAAAAATGCATTACCCCCACCACTGACTTTCTGGATATAGTTCAAGCACTTCCTCTTTCATAATACGTGCCATTTCTAGAATAGAAAAGGAGGGGAAAAGTGAACCTAAATGATAGGGGAATGTCAGGGAAAGTGGGGTTAGTCAGAAACATGGAGGGTGGATAGAGGAGAATCCTATCTTTCACCAGTTTATGATGTTCTTCTTCCTTCTCCTTAAAAATAGGGCTTCTTCCTGCCCACAGTGAATCAAGTGGACAATATCTGGGGTCCCATAACACTGTCTGTGGTATCTGTTATGGAGGCATTGACAAACTTGTCTTTGTGGCAAAGTTGGGTCAGCCCTTTAACATTAGATATGCAACCACCAAAGTCTCCAGAACTGTTTCTAAGAAGTCCACATCCACACTATCAACTTGTTTTAAATTAGCACAACAAGGATATTTTACAATGACAATGTGAACAAGTAATTCTCAATTTGCAATTCATACATAAGAAGCACAGGAGATGATTTTTTAAAGTAATACTAAGATCATCACTGCTGATAATGCTAATAGCTTTCATTTTGATGGGTGCTCTCTGTACCAGGCACCATGCTAAGCTCTTAGCATTCATGGAACCCCTTCCTGCAGCCAAGGAAACTGAGGCTTGGGAAGCTAAGTAATTGACTCGGAGGCCACAGAGCTAATGGTAGAGTTCCAAACCCTGAACTCTCAACCTCTGTCCTGTTATCTGCTTTAGGAACTTTCCTTGGCTATCACTCCATCGCTCAGGTTAAGTCTTACACTGAGCAAAGGAAGAAAACCAGCCCATGGGAAATGGAAGAACCAAGGCATAGCTCCTGTTGCCATACAGAGAAGGATCAAATTGCAAACAAGCCCTTCAAACTTTGTACACAAGCTCCCAGTGCATCACGAAGCCATTCTAAGGCTCAAGTATTACTTTGGAAAGGCTTCTGTAATTTCAGAGTTTAATAATATGAAATTAGACCCAGAATTCTCAAACAAATCCATTTCAAAACTACAATGCCCCTGGAAATGAGTGCTTCCATTAGATTTGAGACCATTACATAGCCATCTCTGTGTAGGAGAAATAGATGCTTTTATGTTGGAAGAAATACAAAATATCAGTACATTTTCATCCAGTGCAATTTCCTAAACTCCTTTTATCCAATTTCCCAATTTTGTCAGATATTTGAAACCAAAATAAAGTTTCCTCTTAGCCCAGTTTCTTGTTCACCTTAACTCTGCAACAAAATTATTCTTAGGTTTTATCATTGACCTATTTCTTAGATAGGATTTGGGTTTCATTACTTCACCAGAGTCAAAAAATACAAAGAAATGTTCCAGAAACAGAAAGACTTTTGTCATTTTTTAAAATAAATATTGCATCTTGTTGCCATTTCTGCTCAAATAGGTGTATACATTGTAAGAGTGATAATCAAACAATTATAAATCTATGAAGAATAGCCACTGATATTTAGGTACTGAGAAATATCTCTAGACAGCATAAGCAAAAGATATTTGCAATGGTTGAAAAAAATCAAGCAATTTATTTTTTTTAAGAGGAAAGGACAGTGAGAGACAGAAAGAATTAATTTTTATTGAGTTTTTCACGTGGCTTTAGTTACTCTGACACTTAGTTGCGTACATGGGTGCTGGGGTTCAAACCCATGTACTCATGCATGCCAGGCAAGTGCCATAACCCCTGACGTACCACTCCAGCCCCCAAGATCAAGCAATCTAAGCACAAGAGAAAGACTTCCCTAATCTTATATTAGTGGGGATTTCATACACCACAATTTGGAAACGTTTTATGTTTTTTAAGCACAGGGGATATTTTCAATCCTTAAGTGAGTTTTTTTAGACTTTTTATTTTATTTTTACATAATGGTGGAATTTGTTTTTACATATTTGTACATGCACACAATATAACAATGTAATTTGGCCAATATCACTCCCCAATATTTCTCCTCCCCCTCCCCTACTTTCCACCCCCACTCCATTCCTTTCCAGTGCTGAACTCCCTTGGAGTTTCATGAGATTCTCCCCCCACCTTTCTTTTCCTATTTCCTCTCTAATTTCCACATATGAGAGAAAAATATACCACCCTTGTCCTTTTGAATTTGAGTTATTTTGCTTAACATAATGTTTTAAAGTTCCCTGAAAATGACATAATTTCATTTTTCTTTATGGTTGAAAAAAATTCCATTGTGTATATATATCACAATTTCTTTATCCATTCATCCATTAATGGACATCTAGTCTGGTTCTATAATTTGTCTTCTGTGG
>PVKS010024455.1:0-30807 GCA_004027875.1 Aplodontia rufa
GTTTGAACCTGTGTACTTGTGCATGCTGGGCAAGCTCCGTAACCGCCGAGCCACCGCTCCAGCCCCATCCAGTTGAGTTTTAATTATTAAAGATTTTGAATGAAAATCGCGATAGGGATGAGGTTGACTTGAGAATCTGGGTTTCCTCTGGATTGGGTGGTTTTGTGCTTCCACGAGGACTGCATAGCCTCGTGTGACTCCTAGTGGCAGTGTTGGATTACCTATAAATGTTCAGTTTTAGCTACTGTGTCTGCTGTGTATTTTGTGTCTAATATGTCTGTCTTTTTCTTTTTTCCTTTTTTTTTTTGTGCTTTAGGTTAGTAGCAAAGATGAAGATTTTCTTGACCTTTCTGTGGATGTGGAACAGAACACTTCCATTACTCACTGTCTGAGGTAACCTCCTGAATTCTGCCTATATTTTGAGCTTTCGATCAGACTGGTAAATAAATGGGAGATATATAACCCTGTATTTCTTTAGGACATAATCTCCCTTGCTCCTAAACCAGTGTAATCCTATTATTTTCTATTTCTTCTTTCCCAAGAGAGATTCAAAATAAGTATATTGGTCTGAGAAGAGTCTTAGGAGCAGAGAGAGGATCGGGTGGAAGTCATTAGTCATTAAATTAAAAATAATAAAATTGTAATCTTTAATAGCTCTATGCTTTTGGCTTTCTTCAGTCTCTTTCTCATACACTCACTGATATAAATAAGTTAAATGTTATAGAAGCCTACCATTACTCTTCCTTTTTTTTTTTTTTAAGAGAGAGAGGGACAATGAGAGAGAAAGAAAGATCCAATTTTATTTAGTTTCTCATGTGGCTTTCGTTACTCCAACACTTTGCTGCATACGTGGTGCTGGGGTTTGAACTCGTGTCCTCGCGCATGCCAGGCAAGCGCCGTAACCACTGAGCCACCTATCCAGCCCCCATTACTCTTCCTTTCACTAAGGTAATCTATTATTTAAAAAGTTAGGCACTTTGAGAGCCAGTGAAGGAACTGCCTTCTCCTCCATCTTTTAGTATTCTGTGGGGATCATTCATGGAGAGGAATCCTCCTCTTAGCGTTGAGAGAAGGTAAGGAGCCGGGAGCGAGAGCATGCTTGTCCAGGAGCACTGCGTACTGCATATCAGCGCGTATGTTGGAACGTGCTCAGAGTTGCTACCTCGACAAGATTCTCACTCCCCACTCCCTTTTCAAGAGGTCAGGTGTGTTTCCAATTGGCCTGACCCTGCTGTGGACCAGGGGTGGAGTGATTGTCACCTCAGGCCCTGCTCCTGCGGCCCTTACATGCTAGTGGACACATGCAGGCAACGATCAGTGCATGGAAGAGAACAAAGCCTGTCCAGGGCGTGGCTGAGATGCAGGGTCCAGTGCAGACTGAGTGGCGAGGATGGGCTTCCCCACACATAGTGCCACAGCGTTTTATGGTGTCATCATAAGGCTCAGGTGACAGGACTGTTCTTTCAGAAACTCAGGTTCCCTAGAACCTTTTAGAGTAGATTCAAGAGACTCGCTCTGCTGGTTGCCTTAGAAAACCCATCTTTCTTTCAGGACAAAGTCACCACTTCCAGCTGAGAAGAGCTTCCAGGGAGCTGGGGCCGATCACTTCCTGTTCCCTGGGGCCCAGATGGTCCTCACCCCCACACCCCCATGAGTAGCTCCCAGAGTGCTTCCTGTAGATCTGGTGTTTCAGTTCACCTCTCTGTGGGCCCAGGTGTCTAGGATGAGCTTGTTACTTCTTTTTGCCTGGTGTTCTGTGGCCTAAGACAGCCTCTTTTTCTTCTGCCTGGTTCTGTTCATGGCATGTGTTTGCAGCATTCCTGTGAAAAGAAGGCACTTGAGATTTCCTGTTTTATGGTCACAGGATGTGGGAAGAGTTGAGGCTGTATTCACAGCTGCGGATGGGGAAGGGGGAAAGGCATTATCAGCCGCTTCCCCTGCTTGGTGGCAGTTTGGGGTTGGGGACGTTAACTGCTTCCCTTCCCTTCTGGGAAATTCTGGGCTCTTTAAGAGAGCAGGTGGCAGTGGCTATGGCTCTGAGATCACAGTCTAGGTGAGTAGTTCTGATTTTACCTGTGGGGAGATCTGCTATAAAGAAATAGCCCAGACTTGTTTCCATGCTTTGTTTTCCTGGAGAAATGTAGGTATTGGTCCCGCATACCTGATGAAGGCCAGGTAGTGGCATTTGAAGGTTTCAGGCTGGGATGCGTCAGTGTGTAATTGCCACTGAATGCCTTTTAGTTTTACTTATTTATTAAAGAGAGAGTGAGACAGAAAGAATCAATTTTATTCATCATTCTTTCATCTGGTTCTTGTTTTTCCAACACTTAGTTGTATACATGGTGCTGGGATTCGAATCCAGGTACTTGCATATGCCAGGCAAGTGCTCTACCACCAAGCCGCCTCTCCAGTCCCTCACAAATGCCTTTTAAACACCATTAGATCTGGTCTGAGTGAACCCTCTGGGCCGATATTCCTGACAGCAGCTACATTTTATATCACCCTTAACCTCCACCTTGACTGTCACCTGCGTACCTTAAGCGATGCTGCCAGCTGCTGCCATTTGCATTAATGTGGCAGCTTCCAGCCCATCCTACCAGAAGGCATTCCCACCAGGGAATGAGTGTTCCAAGCTGATTTATTAACCTTTTCTGTCGCTGAGATTATAAAGAGAAGGAATAATGTTGATCTTTCTTGGCCTCTTTCATGATTTTATTTGGTTTGTATTCTTTTTTCCCCCTTTGTTTTTAAAATTAGTGTTATGAATTTTCTTGAACATCATGTCCACACATCTCTTGTGATGTGTTATTTTTGTCTTTCAAGTTATTTTAGTATCTTTTTTTTTTTTTGTAATAAATCAAACTAAAGTTGTGGGATTTGTAGGTGTGGTGGCAGCTTGGGAGGCAGAGGCAAGAGGATCATACGTTCAAAGCCAGCCTCGGTAACTTAGTGAGACCCTGTCTCAAAATGAAAAAGGACTGGGGATGTGGCTCAGTGGTTAAAGCACCCCTGGGTTCAATCCCTGGTACCTCTCTGCACCACCCCCAAATTGCTGTAATACTTAAATTGGTGCTTCTAAAAGGTTAGTGTATATCAGAAGTTGGTAAAAAATAGAGGCCCAGGTTGTATTCAAGAACTGCAGAGTCTGGGCCTCTGACGTTAAAAATATTCTAGTGATTCTGATGCCACAAAGTTAGAACCTCTGCTCTTGCTCCTTGCTACTCATTAGAAATGCAGAATCTTAGGTCCCCACTAAGATCCATCAGAATCCATCAGAATCCGCATCTTGATGAGAATTCCCTGGGGGTTCAGATGCCAGGCAACATTTGGGCAGCATGGGAACCACTGTTCTCAGCCCTGGCAGCACATTGGAACTTCTGGGGAGTTTGAAAAGCAATGTCTGGGTTTTACGTGAAGAAATTCCCATGTGTTTGGGGTGGGTGTGGAAAAAGGTTAAGGAGGCATTGAATATTGAGATTTTGGAACAATCCTTTTGTGATCTACATCTTAGAACAGAACTTCCCAGTGCCACGGGACAAGTGTTGCAGGTGTGTATTGGTCCCCTCTGCTCCTGGGAGTGTGCAGGGCCTGGCATCACCAGAGCTCCATGGCCTGGTGTTGGAGCAGTGTGCCTTTCACACTGTATCCATTGCATGTGGGTCCTGACATGGAAATGATCAGAAAGCACTGATGGAGAACTTCTTTTTTCCAGATCATTTTTTGAACCATTGTATTGAGAGAGTTAGTTAAGATTTTAATTGAAAGTGTATTGAATATAGGCACTAAAACTTGGACATGGTAGAGGAAAGACCTCCCGTGGGGACATGGTCTTTCCCCATTTAATCAAGTTCTCATGTATGTGTTTCCATAGGTTTTATAGTTTCCTTTATAAGGGCATACATTTCTTATTAGATTTGTTCCTTAGGTGTATCTTTAAATAATTTTTGGTATTACAACTCTTTTGAAAGAAATGCAAAGAGCTTTGTGCTTTTCCCAACCTCTTCTCTGTTCTCTGGCAGTGTGTTGAGGGACTGACTCCCTCTTGACTCTCCCCTTGAAACTATATTCCATCTTTGTTGCTCACATTGGTTAAGGCAAACATCAGCCTGACCTGTTCTGCCTCAGTTTACTGCTGGTCAGCCTCTTTGCCTGATTTATCCCTATTTTCCATTTCTCTGCTCAAGTGCCATGACAGTGTTACCCTGTCTTCTGTGGCAGTGAGCTTCCTGCCAGCTGCTCTTGGGCACAATGGTGATCATTTGTAAGTTGGCTCTTTAAGTTAGTACAGGTTGAATATCCCTTATCAGAAATGCTTGGGCCCAGAAGTATTAAGGGATTCGGGGATTAGGGATGCTTATCCTGTACTAACTATATGGGTCTACAAAGAACATTTTTTGGAGACATTAGGGTAGAAAGTGTTTAATTCCTTATTTATTTAATTTTTTTTTAAAGAGAGAGAGGGACAGTGAGAGAGAGAAAGAATCAATTTTATTTAGTTTTTCATGTGGCTTTTCTTGCTCTGACATTTCGTTGTGTACTTGGTGCTGGGGTTTGAATCCACATCTTTGTGCATGCTAGGCAAGCATGATAACCACAGAGCACCGCTCCAGCCCCTTGATTCTTATTTTTGCTGTGCTTCCCTTAGCTATTCTGATACTTTTTTTTTCTTTTTTGTAATAGAGGGAGAGAGAGAGGGAGAAAGAAAGAGAGAATCAACTTTATTTAGTTTTTCATCTGGTCTTCATTGCTCTGACACTTGGTTATGTACATGGAGCTGGGGTTTGAACCCAGGTAAGCCAGGCAAGCGTGATACCTCTAAGCCACCGCTCCAGCCTGCTATTCGGATTATTTAGCCAGGTAAGGAGGCTTGTCTGTGGGAGGTACTCCACAGATATGAATCCTCACCATGGCTTATCCTTACCTCCTGCTGCCCAGCTCCCCCATCCCACTCCAGTCAATCCCATGCAATTGAAACAAAATTTCCCAGCAATTACTCAATTCAAGTCTTCATTCAGCTAAATGTGAGCCTGTTTACGCTCTACGCACTTGAAATCTGAAAGTTGAGTATAATTGCCTTCTAAATGGTTTCCTCGCCTCCAAACCTTCCTCTTCAGTGCTGCCCAGAGTGGCATTTCTCACAGCTGCTGTCTGATTGTACTTTTTCCTTGCTGAGAACTATTGGTTGGGCTGCAGAGCCACAGGGTCCACACCAGCCTCATGGTGTGGCCTGGAGGCTGCGCTACTCACTGCAGCAGCCATCCTGCTGTACCTTCCTCCTCCATGTCCACGCCTTCCCTCCATGCCTTGTGTCCCACCGTCAGTGCTGTGGCGTTCCTTCACTCTGGTCCCCCTGGCACACATTCCCTCTGTGAGAACCAGACTTGGACATTGCCCTTTGGGGAAATGGCCTGAATTTTCTCCAGATCAAGTTTGTTTCTCTTTTTTTCTGTGCTTTCCCCTGGACTTCATTTCTGTGTCTGTCTTGTGGTTGTTCATTCATTTGAATACTATTATCAAGGGTCATGGGTCAGGCTGGGGACGTGGCAGTGAGTGAGACGGACAAAGTCACTGCCCACTTAGAGGAGATGGAAGTGACCAGATGAAGAGGAGGATGGTTTCAGATGGGAGTACATGTGCTGCAGAAAACCAGGACTGGGTAGTCAGGAAGTCCTCTCCAATGAGGATGGGTAGGCTGAGCTCTGGATAGCCAGCCCAGCAGCCGGTGCAGCCTATGCGAAGAGCTCTTGGTGCTGAGGAAACAGCACCTGCAGATGCTCCTATGGCTAGAAGGGTATGGCCCAAGACTCAGAAGAGCAGTGGGAGTCTGATGACCACAGCCTGTATCATTGGCAGGGAGTTTGACTTTCATTCCTAAGTGCTGCAGGAAGCTGCAGGTGGAGGAACCATGTACATTGCTTGTTGTGATTTTTTTTTTTTTTTTGTACTAGGAATCAAACCCATGGGTACTTCTACCACTGAGTTACCTCTCCAACCCTTTCTTATGTTTTGTTTTGAGACATGTCTTGCTAAGTTGCTTAGGGCCTTGCTGAGTTGCTGAAACTGACTTTGAATTTGCTATCCTTATGCCTCAGGCTCCCAAGCTTTGGTGATCACAGGCGAGCACCACCTCTCCCAGCCCACGTGGATTGCTTTAACTACTAAGCCACATCTAACATTTTGTGTGGTCAGTGTCTCGTTTGTATATGGCTGTGTTAGACTGTGAGCTAGATGTGTGCACTTGTTCTCTGGGAATCTCCAGAACCTAGTCCAGAGGTCTGTCGGTAAAATCCGGGGATATAAGGAGCGAGCAATCTGTTTTCTTTTGATTTGCTCTGTGTAGAGTCATTAACACCCATTTCAGTACCATGTTCTCTATAATAAGCTCTGATCATTCTGGTGCTAGGACACTCTGAATAAGGAAATACCACAAACATTCTCAAAACTGTAGAGTATTATTCTATTCTGGATGTTCAAAGTCTTTTGAAGCAGACCACAAAAATGTTAAGTAGAATCTCAACCAGAAAAGAATGAAAGGCCATGACATTTAAAAAATGAAAACTCTTAAGTAGCAGAGTGAAACCTTGTGGTAAGATGAATACACAGGGAACAGACACAACAACTTTTGTTCTCAAAAGGAGGCAGGCTGAAGTTTTCTCCTCCTGGGGCAGGGGAGCTGTGGGGAGCAGGGGTGGGCAGGAGGCAGTCACCTCCTGATAACTGGGGATTTCCTTAGTTCCATGTAAGGACAGTTATATGTGGTTTAAATTCCGCTGCCTTTACCCTTGTGGTCTGGAAATGTTGGTGCTCTAAGAGTTTTTATTAGCTGCACCTTGTGTTTATGTGATTGCTTTTTTTGGACCTTATAGTGTTAAGGTGGGCTTTTCCTATAAATAGTCTTTTTCTATTACAGTTTTCAGTTTCCAGCTTACAGGTATTGCCTGTTAAATCCTGAGATTCCCCCTGCCCCAAACTGTTGGTAACATTAGTTTACATCTGAGTTCCATTGAATAAAGTTATATTTTAAAGTCTGTGGCAAAGTCATAATGCAGTCCAGTAGAAATGCTCTAACGGCACAGTGACCCCTGCTCTTACAAAGGACATCTCCTGATTGCTGCTTTCCCTGCTTTCACTTAAAAATTACCCTGAAGATCCTTTAATTCTGGACGTACACAAATGTATATATATGTATATACACACATACACACACAAAGACATTTGTATCTGCTATGGGGGGACCTATAGAAGAGTCAGGAGCCTGGGTGATGTGGGGGTGATTCTGGAATAGGATCAGGGGTGTATATCATATTGTTACTACATATGCATTTATGATTGTCCAAACATTCAACTCCTCAATAAAAATTAAAAAAAAAAACCTGCAAAAGAAAGGAAAAGCACTGTTCTATTGGAAACAAAACTGTTAGCAAAAATAAATAAATAATAAAGGCATTTACATGAAAAGTTAAAATAAAAATATCCTGCAGGTAACACAGGGATGTAAAATGTAGAGGAATACCAAGTACCAAGTGCGTGCTGGGCGGGTGCTCCATCACTGAGCTAGGTGCCCAGCCTGTTTATTTTTCTCTACAGAGACTTCAGCAACACAGAAACGCTGTGCAGCGAACAAAAATATTATTGTGAAACATGTTGCAGCAAACAGGAGGCCCAGAAAAGGTGCGTAAAGGATTTAGCTCTGGAGCTTCTCGGTGCCACGAGGAGGAACCTGCTGGGGCTGTGGGCACAGCAGCTTCGGTGTGGAACCTCGGCTTCCCAGAGCTTTCGGTTAACTGCCTTCCTCGCCAGTGGACCGTGGACCGTGCTGGCCTGGGAGAGCTGTCTGTCCGATTGTTTGCTCATTCATTCAGTCGCTCATTCAACAAGTGCCGCACGCTGCTGTGCCAGATATGCTGGGTAAACAAGTGGCGATCAGACATAATCCCTTCCTCTTAGGATTAAAGAGAAATGGTACTATGCACTTAGCATAGTACAGAACACATGGTAGATGCCCCATATTATTGTTGTTTGTATTTCTTAGACATGAGGACTTCTTGTTTACAGAGATTGTTTGAAAAATGCCATCGTTTGTTAAGAAGTCAGGAGGGAATCAAGAGCACTTCAGGTACAGGGAGCAGTGCTAAGAAAGTCACAGTGTTCTCCATTGACATAGAACCCACAATTCTCCGTCTTTTTTTGCCAGTACCTGCCTGTTACAGTGACTGGACACTTTGAGATAACCAGTTGTTCCCCATTATCTGCCTGACAGAAGCCAAGATGCTTGCATTTTAGTCATCCTGTGAATTCAGTGTGTCCTCCTGGTGGATCTGGCGTTTTCAAGGTAGCTCAGAGATGCTCAGTTACTGCTGTTTAAAACCCTTGGGGGTCTAGATCAAGATTGAAATAGTTTCTCTGCCAACCTCCCAGGCTGTCCACTCCAGACACAGATATCTTTCCTCATTGCATCAAAACTTACAGAACGGCAGCAGTGGAGTTAGTGGGTTCCTCTCTCTTGTTAGTGGACAGGGAACTTGTCTCTGCTTCCCATTTTCTCAGTCTTCTAAGGCAGGTGGCATGAAGAAGATTTCTGTTCAGCTCTGGTTGTACTTGGGATTTAACTCAGGGGCTCTTTACCACTGAGCCACATGCCCAGTTCTTTTTATTTTTTGTTTTGAGATAAAAGCTTATAAAGTTGCTCAGGACCTCACTACATTTCCGAGGCTGGCTTTGAGCTTGTGATCCTCCTGCCTCAGCCTCCTGAGTTGCTGGGATTACTAGTGTGCACTACCACACCCAGCAGCAGTGGGAGTTTTATGCATTTAAATGTCTTATGTTCCTATAAACAGGGGCTTCCCATAATTCTTGTTTTCTACTGATGTTCTTACTTTGCTTATTTTTATGAATAGCTTTTTTTTTATCTTAGAGAGGGACAGTGAGAGAGAGACTGAGAGAATCAACTTTTATTCATTTCTTCATGTGGCTTTCATTGCTCTGACATTTAGTTGTGTAGGTGGTGCTGGGGTTTGAACTTGCGTACTCACACATGCCACGCAGTGGTCGCAGTGGTGTAACCACTGAGCCACCGCTCCAGCTCCTGTGAACAGTTTTTACCTGAACTAATTCCTTAATTAGATTCTCTTGAAATTTGTCAAGCAGCATGCATTGAAAGTGTGCACAAGCTGACCAGCACTTAGCTGATTCAGCACACTTATAGTGTGGGGACCTGGAAGGTAATCGGGAGCCCCTCCCTGCCAGCAGTAGGTATTTTGTGTAAGCTGTTAATGTGTGACCGTGGTCATCCCATGGAAAAAGGCGTTCCTGTGTTTGTGTGAGTTTGGGACATGCTGCTTGAAACAGCCAGAACAGCTCCTCTACCACAGGATTTCTCAAAACTTCAGCGAGCCAATGTACATAGAAGACTTCAAAATAGGAAGTAGCCTTGTCCACACACAGCCCTGGGAAACCCACATCTGCTGATGTCTCCACTGCTCTCTTGAGCCCAGTTTGGGAAACGTACCCCTGAGGATACCCCTGCATTATAAATGAGGAAACTGGGAGCCACGAAAGGGGATTGACTAGCCAGAGATGACAAGAGTGAGGGGTGAGCATAAGGCTGGCACCCTTCACGTCCTATACCCAAGAGCGTGTGCTGGGAGCATTCTCTGCAGATCCTCAGAACCCCGAGTTTGCTCTGCGTCCTCCCACCTTGTCCTCCTCCTAACTTTCTTTTCTCAAAAGCCCTCCTGTGCCTGTCTCAGGGGGTGGATTGTCCAAATATATTCCACTCAGGAGGCAGTGACAGAGCAATTGCACTTCACATTTTATTGGTACCCAAATTCGTTTTTGTTTTGTTTTTTGTTTTTTTAAAGAGAGGGACAGAGAGAGGGAGAGAGAAAGAGAATCAATTTTATTTAGCTTTTCATGTGGTTTTTTGTTGCTCTGACACCTTGCTGTGTATGTGGTGTTGGGGTTCAAACCCGCATCGTTGCACATGCCAGGCAAGTGCCATAGCTCCTGAGCCACCACTTTATCCCCGGTACCCAAATTCTGAAGCATCTACTTTGACCAAACAGAGACACACTCTTGTCCTTTTTTCTTGCTGACGTTGCTCCAGTTAGCCAAAGATGTGGTGTAAGTCAGTCTCCATATGCTGGATTGTTCTTCTTGTGAACTGTTTGATTATTTGCCAGTTTGAAGTGTGCTAAAATCCCTCCTGGTCGAATTTGTGTAGGCAGCAGTGTGTTCTTGTCCCCTAACAGTTGTTGGGTACAACTGATTTTCTGTTCTGTGGTTTCTTAGGATGAGGGTAAAAAAGCTGCCCATGATTTTGGCCCTGCACCTAAAGCGGTTCAAGTACATGGAGCAGCTCCACAGGTATACCAAGCTGTCTTACCGGGTGGTCTTCCCCCTGGAACTCCGGCTGTTTAACACCTCCAGTGATGCTGTGAATCTGGACCGCATGTATGACCTGGTAGCCGTGGTCGTTCACTGTGGCAGGTAAAGGTGGGATGGGAAGCAGGTGCACTTGATACACATATGTTCTGTAATAAAGGATGTCACTTAACAAATCTTCATCAGATAGAAATGATGCTCATGATCATTTAAATTAACATGGAAAATAAAACTTACGCTATAATTTTAATTTTTAAAAGCCCAGATTATATATGTCACATAATCTCAGAAGAACTTTAAGAATATGAATAAAGACTAGAAGCAAAGGATCAGATTTTATAATTTCATGGCATTTGCATACAAATAGATTTAAAAATCTATTCTTGCCAGGTACAGTGGTGCACACCTATAATCTCAGCCACTAGGGAGGCTGGGGGAGGAGGATTACAGGTTCAAAGACAGCCTCGGCAACTTAGCAAGGCCCTGAGCAACTTAGCATGACCCTATCTCAAAGTAAAATATAAAAAGGGGCTGGGGAATGGGGCTCAGTGGTTAAGAGCCCCCAGGTTCAATCCCTGGTACCAGAAGAAAAAAAAAAAAGAAAAAGAAAATCTGTTCTTAAAAATGTTCTTTATGCAGTTTTCAGTCTTCCCCCGCATTCTACGATAAGTGTACAGAGAAAGAGTGAGAGCCTCCAGAAATGGATAAGCCAAGTGTTTTGGTGCAAGTCTTGTAGACAGATGCTTTTTAATTCCATAATGTGGTATAAGCAAGGAAAAGTGTATACCTATCCATTTGCTACCCTTTGCTCAGTGTGTGTTCTCTTCAGGGATAGGTGTGGCTTTCTCCTGCCAGGAAGGCTTTAGTCTGGGGAGTGTCATAGAGCCAGCACCTTCTCTCCATCTGCCTAGGTAGTGTCGTGAATAAACTATTTCCAAGAGGAGACTGTTGCTGTGTGGGAAATGGGCTGGTCCATTTCCCACTTTCCTAGGGTGGGTGAGATCAGAAAGTGCAGCTTCCATCTGAGATGCCCTGATTTTTCCTGAGCACATTCACTTCAGGTCACTGGATGTTTTCTTATGTCTCTCTAAGTTACGTTCACTGGCCAGTTAGGAGCCAGCTCTGTGTTCTCCTGAAGACTAGTTCTAGCAGTGATTCTTCTAAAGAACACAGGATGTCAGTCGTTGGACACTGGGGAGACCTCACATGGAGGAAAATTGGGGGAGGTCTTGGGGCAAGTGGAGCCTGGCAGAGGTGGGCGTGGTGGGTCTGTCTGGTAGTGACAGTGTGGACTAGGAAGGTGTGGCAGGGAGGCTGGGGGAACAGAAGCACACAGATGATCAGGGTATATGAGCACTTTCAGTTTGGATCTTTGTGGGTGCCTAGTTCTGATCCCTGGAAGAACTGGTGAGAGCAAGGCAGAGACCCATTTAAGGGCCCTGGAGGACTTGGGGGAGTTTGGGTTCTGGAATCATCCCTTTCAGTAACGGGGACCCATAGGTCCAAGCAGCCATGGCCGTAAGGGGAGTTAGTGCCAAGTCACATATGCTACCCAGGTAGGATGCTTTAAACTCCTCCTCCTAGAGGTAGGCTTCTTCTCATGTGGAGCCCTTGTATGGGAAGTGAGCGACTTCCCGGGGTTGGAACCGTTGTTGTCTGGGTTCTGGGCCAGGATCTGAAGATACCATAGTGGACAGTACACCCGGCACAGGAGCCTGCCTCAGGAAGCTTACGGTACAGATAATAAGAAAGTGAACCCACACCCCCAGAACCAGACCTCTGCCAGATAATTTATTTTTTTAATTGGTGCTGTGATGAATGAATAGGGAGACAAGAGCGAGTATTGCAAGCCACCCCTTCAGGTGAGGTGGTTGGTGAAGTTCATCGTGGGAGGTTACATTCAAGCAGAGCTAAGGACGAATGTGCCAGGAATGCACATGGGAGGAAGTCATTTCAGGCAGAGGCACAGCAAGTGCAGAGGCCCAGTTGGGAGGAGGGAAGTGTGTGAGGACAGGAGCCCAGTGGACTGGAGCTCAGAGAGAGGGAAGGAGTAACTCAGTGAGGCCAAGGCAGGCAGGAGAGAATTGTTTGCAGCATTTTGTGTTTAAAGGAAAAGGGGAGGAGTTTGGCTTTTCAACTTCAAGGTGCATTTAAAAAAAAATCTAGATTCAGAATTAAAATTCCCTTATAATGCAAATCTCATATAAAAACATAGAAACGATTGTTCTTTCTTTCTACTTCTTCCCATGGTGTACCATATATACCCTGATCTTGGCACTTGTTATCATATATTATGGTTTGTTAGCATCTTTCTAAAACTGAAATCAGATCCTCCTGCTCAGAACTGCTGGGCGTCTTCCTGACTCAGGCAGCACCTGAACTCAGGGCCACCAGGCCCCATGCAGTCTGCCCCTCCTTCCCTCTATCCCCTGCTGGTCGTCTTCCCACTCTTCTCCTCCTGGGCCTTACTTGACTCCAGCTGCTACGGTCCCTGAACACGCCAAGGCTAACCCTGCCTCAGGCCTCTGCACTTGGTATCCCTGGATCTTGAAACTTGCATCACACAGTCACATGACTTACCCCCACCCCCACCCCATGTCCCCATTTTCTTCAAGTAAATTTGCTTCTGCAAAAATCTCACATTCTAGAAGAGACCTCTTGGTGCTGCCTTTTTTTTTTTTTTTTAAGAGAAAGGGACAGTGAGAGAGAAAGAGAGAATCAATTTTATTTAGTTTTTCATGTTTCTTTAGTTGTTCAGACACTTCATTGTGTACGTGGTGCTGGGGTTCGAACTCGTGTCCTTGCGCTTGCCAAGCAAGCACCGTAACCTCCGAGCCACGGCTCCAGCCCCTTTGCGCTGCTTTTTATCAAGTAATGCCTGCCCCTCAGTCCGCACTGTCCGGTTCCCCTGCACTTGTCCCCACTCAATGTGTATTAAGGGTTTGGTTTGCCTGTTGCCTATCCAGCCCCACCCCAGTGCCTTGGGCCCTTTTGTGCTGCTGTAACAGAGTATCACAGACTGGGTAGTTTATATGCAGTCCATGTTTATTTGGCTCGTGGTTCTGGAGGCTGTGAAGTCCGAGGTCCAGGCGCCACATCTGGTGAAGGTCTTCTCACCATCCTAACACGGCGGAAGGCATCATGTAAGGAGGCATGCAGGAGGGGAAGAAGGGGCTGTGCTGGCTTTCAGAACAAACCACTCTCCCAGTAGCAGTGTGATTTACCTTTAAAGATCCCACCTCTCAACTCCTGTTGCAATGGAGGTTGAGTTTCTGACACATGAACCTTTGGAGACATGCTCAAACCTAAGTACCGAGTCCCAAGAAAGTGGGATTTTTGTTCACTGTTCTTCTCCCTGACTGCCAGAACAGGTACACAGTAGGTATGCAGGAACTATAAATCTGCTTTCACCACCAACTCGCAGTCAGTCCTTGGAACATGTTCGCCTTGTACACTTTTGTTTTGCCCTGCGACCTGCATGGTGGCACCCAGGAGCTCCTCCATGATCCTAGATAGAGGCAGAGCCCTACCTGTTCTTTTGTCATTGTTATTATTGTTGTGGGTGCTTTTTATTTAAGATGGGATCCGGCCATGTTGCCCAGGCTGGAATCAAGCAGTCCTCCTGCATAGCTAGGACTGCAAGTACGTGCCCCCAAGTCTGGCCGTACCAAGTTCTTTACCCTGATGACCTGAGTTTTTTTCCCTCGGGAGACACTGCTTCTAAAGAGCCAAGTAGAATTTGGTTTAAACGTTTACCTGGTGACTTTATTTTCTTTATTCTTTTCCAGTGGTCCTAATCGCGGGCATTATATTACTATTGTGAAAAGTCATGGCTTCTGGCTTCTGTTTGATGACGACATTGTAGAGGTCGGTATCCAGACTGTTCTCTGATAGGCAAAGGGGACAGATGGGACTGGGGGATGTGCATGTGTGGATATTTTCTAAAATAGGCCTGTTTTCCCATAATCTGATTTGAAAATATCTTTTTTTTTTTTTTTTTTTTTAAGAAAGAGGGGACAGTGAGAGAGAGAGAAAGAGAAATAGAGAAGCAATTTTTATTTAGTTTTTCATGTGACTTTCATTCCTTGGACACTTCATTGTGTGCATGGTGCTGGGCTTTGAACTCCCGTACTCACACATGCCAGGCAAATGCCGTAACTGCAGAGCCACCGCTCCAGCTCCTGAAAGCATCTTAACTTTTTTTTTTCCAAAATTAAATTTTGCTGACTTCCATTCTTCATGGAAGGGAGAGCAATATGGATAGTGGACTTGTTGCTACTATATTCTTACCTGAAGAGCCATACCCATAGCATCTCTCTGTTTCTGTCACCATATATAGCCACGTGCTTCTTGTTTCCTACCATGACTAAGTTACTCTCAGGTACAGGGCAAGAAATAGACTTCAGAGCTCTATTAAAATTCTTTTATAATAAAAAAATTTTTTTCTTGTCTTGATTATCGTTTCAAATATGTGTGATTTTCAGTCCTTTGGATCTGGAAATCTTTATATTACAGGAAAGCATTTCACATATTTTGTTGTAAAGGAATACTAGCTGGAGTGAACTTTTACATGGTTTATTTTAACCCACCAGGGTAGCTGTTTAAGTGTAGTAACACTAAAAGAAATGAACTCTGGTGGTCTGAAAGAATTACGTTCTTTCCAGACCTTCCAGTTTACCATCTGAAAGCCAGAATTCCTGGCTTCTTCAAAGGATGTCCACGTATGTTTGCTGATGGATGAATGTGTGGCTTCCCTTGCCCCTGCCCCCATGGTTTGCAATTTATGTAATATGTCCCTCTGTCAAGTCCATGGAATTATCCACTGGCTGTCAAAAGTTCCAGATTACGATTTTATAACAACTAGTGTTTCCAACATTTTCTTGTATATTCCATTAGTGTTTCTTTTCCCAAAAATCATGGTAAATAATTGCATTGTTTTATTTTTCCTTCATTGCAGAAAATAGATGCTCAAGCTATTGAAGAATTCTATGGCCTGACGTCAGATATATCAAAAAATTCAGAATCTGGGTATATTTTATTCTATCAGTCAAGAGAATAACTTAAAGAACTGTGGGACTAATTCAAGCGGGGGAACTGTTCAAAGCACTATTACCCATTTCCTCTGCGGACCTCCTCCCCCCCTAGAAGCCCACTGTTACCACTCAGTGATCTGGCTGTGTTAAACTTTCTCCCTCTGTTTTTTTACATGCAGCACTACTTTTTGTTTTCTTTTGGTCTGAGGTAGAGTTAACTGCAATCAGATTGTAGTAAGATTTATATGAATAACAGTTGCTAATTTTAGGATTTGGGTGAGTGCTGTGCCACTCAGCTACATATGCCTGAATTCCAGTGGCATTTCCTATGAATGCCATAGTATATTTTCAGTGTTTGCTAAACTTCCTGAATGGCTTCTGGGGTCTTCCAATGCATTCCTTTAACTTGTCCCTGGAAGCATTGCTGCCCCTCTTTAGCTTATCTGCCTCTTTTCTGACAAAAGGACAGAAGAACTGGGTAGGTGTTCACCTTTTAGGGCTGCAGCTATAGCTTTAAGTTTGTACAAGTGGAAATGTCTAAATGTTTAAAATTGAGTAACCTCGATACTAAAAATCATCCTCCACGTGACACAGGGTGAAGAGGAGCTGTTCTTGGCGGCTGGCATCTGCACTGGGTGGTGCCTGCCTAGCCGTCAGAATTCCAGGGGCTAAGTGGTTATGGAGCTCAGGGCAGGCAAAGCCAAGAGGAAGGAGTTTTTGTGGACAGTTAAATGTTGCTTTTCTTACCTTTCTACCAAAACCAAGTTTCAGGAAAATAACTCAACGCTATTAATTTTTAGTGACACTTTCCTTCTCTACTAAGGTCCTGTGAGTTGTATTTATCCGGTATCAGGCACTGCTAAGTTGTTCAAGTTGTCTTTCCAATCCTGCTGAAGTCTTGCAGTCTGTGGCCTCTGGGCTGAGATGCCACGCTGACTGCACCTGGTGCATCTCTCTTTAGCCAGTCAGCACCGATATCCTTCCATGTCTGGAGAAACAAAAGCATGGCACCTTTGCCACCATCAGCTGCGTTGTACAGCTTAATTTTTTTTTTTAAGCATATTCTGTCTGTTTACTGAGGCACTGGCAAGTCCCAGGGCAGAAACAGAACCCTCCCTAGAGGGAAGGCTGGAGTTAGCTGGGGTGTGAGGTGGGTCCATGCAAGTGTTTGTGGGCAGGTGGAGGAATGAACGAGGTGGCGACTGTTTTTCTGGTTCAGACTCCTAGAATGCTTGACAAGACAGAGATTTTTTTGGAAGAACCTCATCTCACTCTCGTTAAACTTTTTACTTTTTCACTTACGTATGTATTTATTAGAGCATTTGAGTATTGGTACCTTTATTAAAAGGGTCAATTTGGTGTTTTGCTGTTGAACTGGTTTTTGGTTTCCTACAAATACCGCAAGTCAGACCTGTTGGCTTCCTTTGGGAAGTCAGTTGACTTCCGCACACTTTGATATACTGTGAACGTGTTATTCTGTTCCCTGATACATCGAAGAACAGGCATGGCAAACTCTTGGCATAATGTGAACTAAAACTGAAGTTGAAAATGTTTGTGGCCATTTTGCAACCATGAAGAGGATAGCACTTTATCTAGATGAAAACTGGATTTCTTATTTTTGAAATATCTTGAACTGCTTATTGCTCAGAACTTAAGCCAACACTTCATTTGTTCATGCTTGAAGTGAAATGTTTTACTCTTCACTGGAGAAGACAAAACAGGGTGATCTTCATGTTATTGTTTCATACAAGTGACGAAAATGTACCTTGCATTGATTAGAGGCAAATTCATGTTTATAAATATTTTGTCTTTTGTTTTTTAAACCCTCCATGAAACATATGCAGTAATTACCTGGGAGGTGAGTATTCTTTAAGGAGAGGCACTTTCCAATTGAAGGTGATGAATATGGGGAAAGTTTTGTACTATATAGATAGTTCATATATTTGACTGCAAGTTACAAAGTTCAATAAAATAATGGTTGATCTCTAATATATTTGAAATGATTCATAAGGAAAAAACTATTAAAATTATCTTTGCAAAAACTCTTGAAGCCAATTTATTAGACAAAAATGGTTCAATTGAAATTCTATAGGAGTAATAAATAGTAAGTCATAGGTTCAGTACATTTTTATTTTTTTTAATGTGTAAAGAATTTTTTCCAGTGATTTAATTGGAATGATTGCCTCAAATGGAAAAAGTCAGTTAAAATTCAGTATTCATGAGTACATTTTTGGAATTGAAGTATAGAATTATTGCACAGATATTCGGATGATTTGTGATGCAGGAAAAGAGGATTGGAAGGAGATAAAACACTTCTCCATCAACACTCCATCCGTTTCGTAAAATTTAGAGCTATTTGGTAATTTTTTACCTCTTCCTCTTCAATAAACAAAACCAACACTAGGCAGCTACATCCCCCACCCCAATCATTTTTATTTATGTAAAGACAATAGCATTCAAACACTTTGTTATTTTCCATCCCTCATTCCAGGCATAAAGCAGAGAATGATGTGGGATGTGTGAGACCATTCCAAGGTCACAGCGATAGCACAAAGGCTCAGCAATATGCCCTTGGCCAGGGTTTTTGTGTGTCCTCTTTCAGCAGGAGTGAGCAGACCTGCTGTATTTCTCTAGCTGCTGGGTGTTTAAACATAAGTTACAGTGTTTTACACTTAAAAAAGGAACTACTTGCTTTATTGGTTGCTTACTAGTTTAGTGCGTAGATTATGGTACAGTTTGCTGAAGTCTTTTGTTTAAGAGCAAATTTTGGTAAAATGCTGACATCCAGTCCTGTTCTGTTGCTGCATCTTCTGTCCCAAGGCAATTCGAAGTGGACTGGCGTGAAGAGCAAGGAACAAAAGGATTGAGTGTTGGTTGACTTGGAAGCCAGTCATTTGGTTTTATGGCTTGGTATATTTTGCATTTAAGGTGAAATGGAAAAAAAAATGACAGAAATGGTCCTATGCATTTATTTTCATGAACACCCTTACTTTCGTGGACAGCCTAACAGAGAACTGTGTTCTAACTGGCGCTTAGGACTTATTTTAGATATTGGAGTGTAGCTTTATTACAGATGGATTTTATCTTTAAACATTGCATTTTGATCAACTTTGTATATTCATGTGTATTAAAATACTGTGCACTCAATGTTTTGCCTTTCTTCGCTATTACATGTTCAAGGCATTTATCAGCACTATTGTGATTAACTCATGTAAATGGCATGGGTCAGAGAAAACTATTTCCTATTTTCTGCCTCATTAAATTTGTTTTCTAGTATTACATTAATTTATTTTTGGCTCCCATTTCTGTATAACCAAAATAGTTACTGTATGTGTGTGGCTTTCACTTGATTTTGTTGCTTAAAAAGAAAAGAAAAGAAAGACTTGTAGTTTTTGTTTAAAATAATCTGTACCTTTGGTTTTTTTTAATGTAACCAATTTATGCACTTCAAGCAATAACGTCAATCTCTTGAAATTTCAGTCAGCTTAACACCCTGCCTCTAAAACTGTTTGCAAATAATAATAATAATAGCAACAATATAATAATAATAAATTAATAAATTAAGTAGGAATTCTCTTCCTAGAGAATTATATCTGGGTACCATTACACGTGTGGACCTGAAGTCCCTGTCACCAAGTGTGAGTCAGAGGTGAGCCTCAGGTCCAGAGCATCATTCCAAACTTAATTTCAAACAGTGGAAATACAAAGATTCTGGTCACCGTGATGTGATATATAAAGGCAGTGCTACTGTCAAGCTTGAGAAAATCAATGTTCTAGAAATAATGCACCATAGTTTCAGTAAGATCAACAGAATTAATGTAGAAACTGGTATCTGGGGAACCGCACATTGAGAAAAATCAGTGAAGAGAATTCAGGGGTAGGTAATTAGACCCCACATTGGATCCTTTGGGATTTTGCATTATGAAATGAAAGACCAATTCCTGACATAAGAAAGTGGCTTCACCTATGGGGTCCTATCAACCTCTGGCTTCTAGGCAGCAGTAGTGGTGTGGCCCTGCCCCTGGGCTGCTTGGCCTGTGAGCTGTGGGGACACCCTTTGCTGGTGGCCTCAATGTGAAGCCTACAGTTGTCCCGGGGAGGGCTTCTTTTCCCAAGCAGTCACTTCCAGAGTTGCATGTGAGGACTGAAGGTTTTCATCCACGTACATACCTGGGCCCAATTATGTGAGAACAACCCCACAGGCCAAGAGCAGGGACTGTGCCATTAAGTTGTGGGTTTCTTGGTTCCTGCCCACTCTCTGCTGGAGTAATGCAGTTGAACCTGACTGAGCAGGAACAGACACTTTTGGGAAAGTCTGAAGGAAGGCCAAAGGAAAAGACCCTGGGAATGTGCTTTCTTAGGCCTCCTTTTCTCCATGTGTGAAATGGCATAGAATAGGCTTGTCATCTGCAAGCCACCAAGGTAAAGGTGGTGCTGTGACACAGAGTGGGCCTTGTCCTTTCTTCCTTAGGGCCCCACTTTAAACCCTGCCTACTTCTTGTTTTGCAGTAGCCTGCCATCTAGCTCCTAAGGATGACACAATTTTTAAAACAACAATAAATCCACTAGGATACCTCAATGGACTCGAGTGCTTTGTTTCTTAATTCTCATGATGAAAGAACAAGTAAGTTAAAGATCCTAAGGGTGGATTTTATGAATCAATTATGTCATTTCTAACATTGTGTTTACATTACTACCAAATAATTAGAACCTCTCCAGACTTCCAAAATAAATCAGGGCCTAAGAGTCTTTAAGCTAAGTAACTGGTGGTTTTACCAGCTCAACCACCTGTTTGCATTTTTAAGTGCCCATCTGATTTAAGGTGCTTTGAACCAAACATGATGACCTTATACATAAATGAAAGATAACTTCATTGTGGTTTTAGGAGACCAGAGTCAGTGTTGCTGTTGGATTTTGAAAAAAAAATTTTTTTTTTCAAATTTTGTGCCACTTCCCATGTGATTTTAATAAAGTATTTAGTAACAACTTTGGAATATCCTATTCAGGTATAAATCATACGGATACACCTTTCACCTTTTTCTCTCTTAACAGCATATAGGCTATACCTAAGGAGGCACAGAATTTCATGGAAGCTCTTCATGAGGAAGGAGGTGGGCAGGTGTAGTTTGCATTCCTATTTTTTCCCTTACCTCCTCATGATAGGGGCTTGCAGATGAAAACTAAGACTTGGATCTGACTTGACTGGAAGCAAAATAATTTCATGGTTGAAGTTACCTTTTCTATATATTTAACCAAGTCAGCCTGTGAGTCAACTCAACTGTAGTCATATTTCAGTCTTAATGGATCTTGCCAGAGAGAACTTTGTGTGCTGAGCCAACCAAAACTAAACAAAAATTTTAGAGTGAGCCTTGGTACCTCACAACAAGTGAGGTCTCAGGATTTCAGAGTTCATCTCCAGGTAGAGAATTTCTCTCTTTCCACTCTGAGGACATTAGATATGCTTTTAAAAACCAATTAGAAAACCTGTGTGAAAAAGAGACTCAACTGGCCTTTCCCTCTCGCATAGAATAAATTGTTTGAAAAAGCCTTAAAAAGAAATTGCTACTGCATATTTTTCTGTCTGCTACCCCAAAGCCCAGAGAACAGCACAGTTGTGATCGGCAGCCTGGGTATGTTCTCTGTGCCAACTTGGATGTAGGGAGCTATGTGGAAGTAGTATGAAGGCTAGCAATTGAGAGGAAATCTTCCAGGATGTTCATTAGTTGACCTGGACTTCAAGTCATATATCATCTGAGGATTCCAATGGATTAGGAAGTGTGAATCCACTTCCCTCGGATGGCAATTTGTTCAGAATATAGAAGAAAAAGGGTGAGTGAATCTCAGAGGGGCAAGCAAAGGGGAATGAGGTTAAGAATTTCAGCTTAGAGGCTGGAGTGGTGGCTTAGCGGTTGGAGCGCTTGCCTGGCATGCGTTAAGACCCGGGTTTGAACCCCAGCACCACATACAAAACTGGGCGTCAGAGAAACAAAAGCCAGATGAAAAAATTAAAGTTGATTCTATCACACCCTGTCCCTTTTTCTCTTAAAAAAAAAGAAATCCTCGGAGCTGGAGCGGTGGCTCAGCGGTTTCCGCGCTTGCCTGGCAAGCACAAGGACCCGGGTTCAAACCCCAGCACCACGTACACAATTAAGTGTTGGAGCAACTAAGGCCATGTGAAAACTAAATAAAGTTGTTTCTCTCTTTCTCTGTCTCTCTCACTGTCCCTCTCTCTTTAAAAAAAAAAAAAAATCCTGTTTAGCTTCTAGCTGTGGGCTCCCTGAAACACCTGGTCCAATCTGTGCATTTGACCTTCAGGGCTAGATAGGACCCAGGTCAACCCCATAAGGGCCCAGCTGAGAAGCAATCTACAGATTCTTTTAAAACTTTTTAAATTGGTGCATTATAATTATCCATATGTGTCACATATATACATATGTGTACATGCGTACAACACAGTTTGGTCAGTTTCATTTCAGACCCATCCCCTTTCTTCCCCTCATCCTTCCTGTGTTTTCTTCCTCTGTTCTACTGGTCTCCCTTCTATTTTGCAACCCACAGATTCTATGACCTTTCTTTGTTGCCCTGCCCTTGATCTCTGATAGAATTTTAGACACATTCAGTAAAGGTGGACTTGCCTGGGGAAGGAGGCTAACAGGTGGTGTTTGGCGCAGGGGCTCTTCTCCCCAGGATCTCAAGAGAGTCTCACTCAGACGCAGTTGCAATGGTAATCATGCAGTAGCTAGTAATTCAAATCATCCGGAGCTCCTGGGGTACCAGTTGCACTGCTTTATCTTTTCCCATAACATCTCCCTGGCCTGAAAGACAAGCCCGAGAGAGGTGAGAAAAGGAGAAACAGTGCCTACAGCCAGGACCTAACACGAGCCAGCCTGAGCCAGCCCACCTTGGATGCTGGCTCAGAGCAGGGCAATGGGGTTTTCCTACTCAACAAACAATCTCACAAAACACCAGCCTCAGATAAGGTCATATTGTAACCATGAAGAAATGAGACAAAAAACATTTCCACTTCATAATTTTATCTACACACAGGCAAAAATAAGGTCACAGTGTAAGCCACAGACACCAAGCATGCCCTTGCTGCCTAGTCTGTGGTCTAGTGCTGCTGTTTGTCAATTCCCTCTTTAGCTTCATCTCATCCGGCCTAGGTGAGATTCAGTAAGATCCCGGAGCAGAACTGTCCCCACTGCCTGACAGCACCCAATCCTGAGCAAGCCCCTGTGCCCTGACCCCTCCCTCCAGCCACCAACCAGAGCTCCAGTCCTCTGTGGTCTTAACACACTTTCTGAGATGCCTCGCAGCAGATGGTGTGTGACCTCTGGTTGCAATGAGCATTAAACAACCTGTTAGCCACAGTTGTGTCTCATGGTCTGGTACTGACAGTGTGCTGGACAGAGGAGGCTTTTCCTAGGTAGAAGGGTACCTTACACATCAGAAAGCATTTGTCATTAGTGTCCTGATGCTAAAATTGAGCTGCAGCAACTCCTGCAAAACAGGTTGCCAGTGTTGGTCTGGACACCAAGAGAAGTTTCCAACTTTGGGGAAGCCTGGACTTCGCATTTTCCCTAACCTATGAAGTAAAGTTTGTGATGTATGGAAGCTACTGGGAGCACAGTAGACAGGTGACGTGGTGATCATGGGCACGCATGAGGAGACCAGCAAGCTTTGCTTGTTGCTGTCGATTCCTGGCACCTCCACATGCTGTGGCTCAGGTGTGTCTGCCTCTAGAGCCTTTGAGTCCACTGAGGCGCTAGGACCCACATTAGTGGCAGGATCTGAGCTCCATCCATATGGAAAGTTCCATCTATTTTAGGAGTTCTGGTTTGCTCCAACACAGGAGGTCCAAGTTCTTCTGGATCCTGTTATGTGTGTCAGGAAGCTTTCCAGAATCCTGTGGCTCTGGGTAGAGAGGACAACAGCAAGGGGTGGAGAAGGCAGGTGGCTGCCAGGTGACTGAGGACACAAGTGCAGGTCTGGTGCCCTCTAGTGGGAATGGCCTAAAACACCCCCTGATTTTCCTCAGAAGAGCGGCTGTGCAAGTCTTGCTTTTTATTTTGTATGTGTTATTTATTCATGTTTTTTTTTCAGAAGGAAAGAAGAGCTATAATCTTAAAACGTTTTTCTTTTTTATTAGAGCATTACTGTTATATGTAGCAGTGGCATTCATCCTGACATTGTACATGCTTGGAATTTGATTTCAGTTCACGTGTCCTCCATTTCCGCTCCACTTATTCTTTTCTCCATTCTCCTTCCTCTGTTCTATTGATCTTCCTTTCACTCATCTATTCATTTATTTTAAGAGAGCGAGGGAGAGAGAGTGAAAGAGAATCAACTTTATTCACCTGGTTTTTATTTTGCCAACACTTAGTTTTGTATGTGGTGCTTGGATTCGAACCCAGGTCCTCATGCAGGCCAAGCAAGCGCTCCAGCCCCTATTCATTTTTTTTTTGTTGATTCTTCCTGCCAACATAAAGGTGAGATTCCCTTTGGTATATTTATATGTTTATATTATATACGCACATAGTATGATTTTTAAAAATTCATTCCATATTTCCATGCATGAAAGAAAACATTTAATCCTGAGATTCTGAGTCTGGCTTATTTCACTTAGCATGATCTCCATTTCCATCCATTTTCTAGCAAATGCCATAATTTTATTCTTCTTTATGGCTAAATAAAGTCCATTGTGTGTGTATACTACAATTTCTTAATCCATTCATCTGTTGATGGGCAACTGAGTTGATTCAACTTGTAAAAAATAAAACAGAAAAACAAAACATGTCAGTGATTATCTTGAATCGAAGCCATTGTTGAAATCAAATGGGCCCTCGTCTTTCCACACAATGGGAAAATGGATCTTCAAAGAGGGGGAAGGAAATCCGCGCCATGAAGACTGTTTATCTGTGAAACTTTGTGCCCAGAAAGTGTTGGGTGAAACAAATGCATGACACGGGCATAGGTGATGGTTCAGGTACCGAGGGCAGAAGACCAGAGTCGATTCCAGCACCGACGTGGCTTCTTAACGTTACAGGGTGGTGCAGGAAGAGAGAAAAAGAAGGAAGGAAAGAAACCGACATCTTCGAGAAATTGATGGAAGGGTCTAAAAGATCTTAGAGCCACTCTCTTATTTTTGGATGTATAGGGAGAGAGTCCACAGCAAACCAGCTAAGGTGATAAAAGATAATTTTAGCCCTTTAGTCCTACCCAAGAGCAAAACTCTGTTTTGTTTCTGCTGTTCAAGTTTTGGCTACAATTCTTTGCAACTGTTGATTACAGAATAGGGACTCGTTCACTGATTTAAATTTTCTGGAACTTTTTTTCTTTTGCATTTTGGAGCACTCCCACCTTGTTTTTACTAAAGACGGTTATTCCTAGTGGTTTCTGCTAACTCCAAACCATAGGCTATATAATGTAACTCTATAGTGAGCTCAGAATTTTTCTCTTCTCCGTTTGCATAGATGGGGGAGTGAAGTATGGGACAAAAAGTCTGCAGTGACATTCTGAGAACAGGAGCTGTGAAGAAGTGAATGATGGAAGTGTGAGAAGAACATTCAATAAAGAAAATTTGCAAAGCAGAGTTGGAGGGAACTTGGAGAAAGAACGCGTTTTTCTTCTTAGGCATCCCTTGTTAGTGAGTGACTTCTGCCACACCAAGCTGTAGATGAGGCTGCCTGATGGAATTTAATTTTAAAATAGATTTTAGGGAAGGCAGATATTTTTTATTTTTGAAAAACTTCTTATTATGGGGAATTTTAAAAATGCACAAGAGTAGAAAGAAGGAACACTGAGGCATGACTCAGCTTTGGCACTAACTATGGCCCATCCAGATTGATAGGATTTTCAGATAGGATTGAGAAATTACACAACGAGCCTTCCTTCAACTATTCAGGATCCCTAAACCCATAAGGGATAAAGTATGAGGTGCTAATACAGTCCAGATTGACAACCAGCTTTAGGGGATTATCCACTTATTTTCTCATCCCTCTTGCTTAAAATAATATGACATCAGGGCAAATGCAGAAGCATTTGATGCAGAGATTTTATTTTTGAAATGGCTGCATGACATATAGTGACAGTGAAGATGCAGTATGAAAGTGACCATATTTACTTGGAAAATTATAATGAAGATAATGGAACTCATAACTAATGTAAATTATAGAAGATGGTCTTAGGTACATTTAAGCAAAAGTGAAAACTTATACAGCTATGTTGATCTCTTCTGGGTTTTCACCTTTCCATCTGCCCTTCACTTTTCTAGATTTTCCCTAAGGGATGGGACGAGCTCAACGTTCGTCTGTCTCCACCCTTTCCTGTGTATTTTCCCTAGTGGCTTGTCATCAGCAGGTTGATGACGATAATCCATGGGTTAAAGAATGCCAGCATGAAAAGGAAGGTCTTGGATAACTGTCTGAACTTTCCAAAGTTGAGATAAGGGAAAGAAGCCCTGCCATCTTAGCAAGACTTGCTTAAATGGTTTTGCAAGTTGGTATTGCCTGGAGGTTTGTCCCGGCACTGAAAGCAGCATCACTGTTATGTGGCAACTCTTGGAGCTGGAAGGGGACAAGAGCTCCATTTTAGCTCTCTGAATCGTCATCTCTTCTGGGAGCCCATAGATAGCACCTCAGAGAAGAATGTGGGGGTCTGGGCTGCAGGGGTCTGGGCAGGAATGAGAAAGAGGTGGTCTTAGAAGTCAAGAGGGAGACAGAATTAGGTCTCCTAAATAGAACTTCATGCTGCACACCCCATTGTTCAAATGATCAGGCCAGTCTTACGTAGGACTTATGGAACATATGTATGGCATTTTATTTTATTTTAGTGTATGGTATTTTATATGGCATT
The DNA here is from genome assembly GCA_004027875.1 of Aplodontia rufa. Classification (NCBI taxonomy): domain Eukaryota; kingdom Metazoa; phylum Chordata; class Mammalia; order Rodentia; family Aplodontiidae; genus Aplodontia; species Aplodontia rufa. Next base: position 26,271 of record PVKS010024455.1, read on the forward strand.
TTATTACTACACACTCCTTTTATAAGCGATTTTATAAAGTTAATGAGAACACTGAGGCTGCTCAAGGATTATCATAGTAAGAGTCTCAACATGCAGTGTACATTTGAATTTTGTTTTGCTCATATGGGATTAAGAAGGTTCAAGTATACAGAAGTTCATGGTATAAATAGTGTTTTTTCTTTCTTTTTTTAAGAGAGAGGGAAAGTGAGAGAGAAAGAGAAAACAAATTTTATTTGTTTTTTTTTTTATGTGGCTTTCATTTCTCTGACACTTTGTTGTGTACGTGGTGCTGGGATTCAAACCCACGTCCTTGTGTAAGCCAGGAAAGCACTGTAACCACCAAGCCACTGCTCCTGCTGCAGTCCCTCAAATAGTGTTTTCTGCTTTGTATTGTTTTTCTTTTCTCCTTCTCCTTCTTTCTTTTTTCTTCTTTTTTAACAGCTGCTTGGTCATATGCAGAACTCTTTTCAAAAAAGCAAAATTAGTGGGGGAACTTCTACTTTTGAGGTCTTCATAAAAACAGGTTAACCTCCCAGGTTACCTCAGTTGGTGTTTACAATGAATTAAAATTTGATTTAGAACACACTTGGATATATTTGTTGACAATTAAGCCACGTTATATTTAAACAGCAAATTTCCAATGAAAAGATCTGTGGAGCTCCTGAGGCGGGGTTCGGTGGAGCACCGTTGGAAGGCTGCCAGCGTGGTGTCTTCAGCTTCCTGTGCTGCCCTCGCAGGGCTTAGTTTTCTCTGGAGAGATGGTGTTGAGCTCATTTTAACCTCATTTCACTAAGACAGCTCTGTAGGCAGAAGGGAAGGAGGGCAAGGTGGCCAGCCCATCTCCCTGGGGTCTGCACTTATCCTGTCCCCTCTTTCCCTAAGGGTGATTTCCAAGCCAGTACCAAGTAAAAATCACCAAGCAGGAGGACTTGGTTCCTGTGGCTTCTCCAGTCCTGGAGCTGGGTGTTCCTGGCATCTCTTCCCTGTAGGAGCCCGTGTAGAGCTGCTCTTGCCTGTGTCTCTGTTCCCCCCAGCTCACTCTGAGCTCCCAGGGGCCGCGATCCACATTCTTTCTTCTGCCTTGTCTTCCATCAAGCTTTCCCCATTCAGCGTCCCTGCTTTCAGATGGGTGTTTTCCAGCTGTACTGGTGTTAGGGTTTAGATACAAGGTGTCCCCCAGAAGCTCACGTGTGAGACAATGCAAGAACACTCAGGGGAAATGATTAGGAGAGTTGTGACTAATCAGTGGGTTAGCCAGTGGGTAGGGATTAACTGGGTGGTGACTATAGGCAGTGGGGTGTGGCTGGAGGAGGTGGGGGTGTGGCTTTGGGTTTATATTTTGTCCCTGGTGAGTGGAGCTCTCTGCTTCCTTGTTGCCACGTCTGAGCTGCTTTCCTCAGTCTCCCCCTTCTGCCATGATGCTCTGCTTCACCCAGGGCCCAGAGCAGAGGAGTTGGCCATCTGTGGACTGAGACTCTAAAACCGTGAACACCAAGTAAAATTGTTCTTGTCAGGTCTTTTGGTCTCAGTGGTGAAAAAGCTGAGAAAACAACTGTTAAACAATCTAGCTGATACGTCGACTGGCACTATCTTGTAAATACTAGTTATTCTTATCACGTGTATGTTGAGCAATTATTACGTGTCGGATGGTGAGCCAAGCACTTTGCGTGAGTTGTCTTATTGGGCTCCTGCAATGACTCAGTGAGATAGGTTCTTTCATGACCTCCCCCATCTAGAGACTGGAAAGCTGAATGATGGGTCTTTCTGAGAGTCCTTTCGGGGAGCTTTGTTCCCTTGGCCACTGAAGGACCTGGTGCAAAATCTAAGAACAAATGATGGGTTGGTTTGGAACCAAGATTTTTTCACCTGGAAGAATAGATCTTTTATCCCAAATAACACGGAAGTTAAGAGCACAGGTTTTGGTGCTGGTGCGGTGGCTCAGCAGTTCCGGCGCTTGCCTGGCAAGCATGAGGACCCGGGTTCAAACCCCAGCACCACGTACACAACTAAGTGTTGGAGCAACGAAGGCCATGTGAAAAACTAAATAAAGTTGTTAAAAAAAAAAAAAAAGCACAGGTTTTGAAATAAAAATAACATAAATTGAAATGTTGCCCCTGCCACTTACAGCTAGGTATACCTGGCCAGTCTCAGTTTCCTTTTCTGCAAAATGGGGATAATAACCGCACCCATGTGTAAGTGTTATGAGGATGAAATGAGATAAGTATGTCAACCATATAACACAATGCCTGTACTCTGTGAACACAGTGACATTCACCACATGCAGCGCTGGAATGGAAGTGGTTGGAAAGTATCAGCTGTCATTCTATTAGTATTAACTTGTTGTTAGGGCTGGGCTAACGGAACACAGCACTGCTAGTCAAATCTTCCACTTAAGCACTAACTTAAAATAGGAAAAACTGAAGCTGCCTGGATTAATTGAAGAAAAAAAATGAGACTGTGCTAACATCGTTTAATTTACTTCTATTACTCTTGGAAAGTAAGATGCCTCTTTGAATCACATGAAGTCTGAGCTTCAGCCTGATTCTAAAGGTAGATATTCAGTATCATTTTTTCTTTTAGGGCAATAAAATCTACAGAGTGAGTGTTGGGCATAGATGGAAAGAGAGCAGAAAGAGCTGGTAGCCTCTGGTCCTCTGTTCTTGCTCTTTGGTCTTTGAGAGAAGCGTTGCTCTGGGAGTTGATCCTGCTGCTGGTGTGTAATTAAGTCAGCATTTTCTCCACAAGTGCTGCTTCTGCACTCTGCAAAGTCAGAGGGTCTCTTGTGGCACACACCTTGCTCTCATGCAGGTGTGGTGCTCAGCTAGGGGCATCCATGCTTACAGAAACCCACACTCACGGGCCCCAGAATCTCTCTAGGGCCAGAAGGACACTCAGCAGGGCCCACCATGAAGGCAGCCTTCGAGGCTCCTGTCCATCCACCAAAAGTTGCCCTAGCTGCACAGGCTGTTCCAAATTTGCACCAATTTGGTGGCCTCTTCTCTCAGCCAATTGGCATTCTCCTACAGGGCTCTATTATACAGAAATACCCTTGGTTTCCCCAGTTCCAGTCCAAAAATGTTTTCTTTTTCTTTTAAAACACTTTTGTATTATTATTGTTATTATTATATTATTATTATTATTATTATTATTATTTTCTTTAGACACTGTCTTTGCTTTGTTGCCCAGGCTGACTTTGAACTCCTGGGCTCAAGTGATCTCCTGCCTCCGCCTCCTGAGTAACTGGGACTACAGGAGCATGCCTCTGCACCCAGCTGAAACACTTTTTAAAATTATTATTATTATTGTACTAAGGATTGAACCCAGGGGTGCTTAACCACTGTGCCACATCCCCAGCATATTTTTTATTTTTATTTTTTATTTTGAGACAATTTTCAGCAATTGCTGAATTGCTGAGGCTGGCTTTGAACTTGCAATCTTCCTGCCTCAGCCTCCTGAGCTGTTGGATTATAGCCCGTGCCACTGCACCCAGCACTTCTACACTATTATTTTTTTAAAGTAGTAACTGCTCATTATCCATAGTTACGAAAACAATACAAAAAGAATCTGCACAATACCTTTTTTTTGCCATTTTTAATATATTTGATTTTCATATCAAATGCATATTTATATAATATAATTATTTATATTTATAGAACTGATACACAAATCATGATTATAGTTAAAATTTAAAAAACACCCAGTTAGAGTAAAAACCAAAAGTTCTGCATTTATTTATTGCAATTAAATTTCCTTCCCTCAAAGTAACTACTAATGAAAGTTTGTAGAAGTCCTTACAGAATTTTCTTGCATAAACACATGCATTTACATTCAAAGATATGTAAATATGTACATCTGTGTTTAGTTGATTTTGTAATAAACATTAAGCTTTATTCTGCAACTTGCCATTTTTCAGCTGAACAGTCTTGAAAGCTTCTCTATTCAAGGGCTTACCCAATTAAAAAGTCACTGTGTGGGCTGGGGGTGGAGCTCAGTGTGTGCTTAGTATGAGCCTGAGAGGCCTTGAGCTCAGTCCCCAGTACTGCAGAAAACAAAGTCAACGCCATAATATCGTCTTCTCTAATGGCCGAGTAGTATTCCATTGTATATATGTACCAAAGTTTTTGTATGCACTCGTCGAGTGAGGGGCATCTGGGTTGGTTCCATAGTCTAGCTATAGTAAATTGAGCTGCTATAAACATTGATGAAGCCACATCGTTATAATACGCTGATTCTAACTCTTTTGGAAAAATTCCCAGGAGTGGGATAGCTGGGTCGTAAGGTGGTTCCATCCTTAATTTTTTGAGGATTCTCCATACAGCTTTCCATAGTGGCTGAACCAGTTTGCAGTCCCACCTGCAGTGCAACGATGTTCCTCTTTTCCCACAGCCCCTCCACTATCTGTTATTGTTAGAATTTTTCATTTTTGCCATTCTAACAGGAGAGAGGTGGTATCTCATTGAAGTTTTGATTTGCATTTCCCTTATAGCTAATGATGTAGAGCATTTTCTCATATATTTGTGGGCTTTCTGGACTTCCA
>PVKS010024456.1:0-31041 GCA_004027875.1 Aplodontia rufa
TGAACCAGCCCTGCATTCCTGGGATAAAGCCCACTTGGTCATGATGGATTATTTCCTTAATAAGTTTTTGAATACGGTTTGCTAGTACTTTGTTGAGGATTTTTGCATCCAAGTTCATAAGGGATATTGGTCTGTAGTTTTCTTTTCTTGATGTATCCTTGTCAGGTTTTGGTATCAGAGTTATGGTTGCTTCATAAAAGGTGGATGGGAGCATTCCCTCCTTTTCAATTTCTTGGAATAACTTAGTAAGGAGAGGTGTTAGTTCCTCCTCAAAAGTGTGGTAAAAATCAGTGGAGAAGCCATCTGGTCCTGGGCTTTTCTTCTTTGGTAGACTTTTTATTGCAGTCTAGATTTCAGTGCCTGTGATTGGGCCATTTAGGACTTCAATATCCTCCTGATTTAATTTAGGGATGTTGTTAGTGTCAAGAAATTTATCCATTTCTTCCAAGTTATCAAATTTGGAGGAGTATAGGTTTTCAAAATACGATCTTATAATTTGTTGGATTTCTATGGGGTTGGTGGTGATCGTTCCCTTTTCATTGGAGATTTTATTGATTTGCCTCATTTCTCTCCTTCTTTTGGTTAGGTTCGCTAGGGGCCTATCTATCTTGTTTATTTTTTCAAAGTACCAGCTTTTTGTTTCATCAATTCTTTATATTGTTTTTTTGTTTTCAATTTCATTGATTTCGGCTCTGATCTTGATCATTTCCTTCCTTCTGCTGGGTTTGGGGTTAGCTTGTTCTTCCTTTTGGAGGGCTTTGAGATGAAGTATAAGCTTATTTAATTGGGATCTCTCTTCATTTTTAATGTGGGCACTCAATGCTATGAATTTTCCCATTAGGAAAGCTTTCATGCTGTCCCAAAGGTTTCAATATGTTGTGTCTTCATTTTCGTTCTCTTCCAAGAATTTGTGGATTGCTTCTTTCATGTCTTCTTGGATCCATTCTTCATTTAATAGGGTATTATTCAATCTCCAATAATGTGTGTTTTCTGTTATGATTATCACTGTTGATTGCTAGGGTTATAGCGTTGTGGTCTGAAAGGACACTCGGGATAATGTTAACTTTCTTGTATTTGCTGAGATTATCTTTATGAACCAGAATATGATCTATTTTGGAAAAGGATCCATGTACTGCAGAGAAGAAGGTGTATTCTGCTCATTTAGGATGGAAAACTCTATATATGTCTGTGAAGTCCATTTGGTTTATGGAATTATTCAGGCTGGCTATTTCTTTATTGATTTTTTGTTTTGATGATCTGTCTAATGGTGACAGTGGAGTGTTGAAGTCTCCCAGTATTATTGTATTATGATCCACGAGAGGTTTGATGTCGTGAAGTAATTTGTTCACGTAATTGGGTGCACTGTTGTTTGGAGAGTAGATATTAACTATGGTTATTTCTTCCTGTTGAAGGATTCCTTTTAGTACTAGGTAGTGGCCTTCTTTATCTCTTTTGATTGATTTATGATTGAAATTTACTTTGTCGGATATAAGTATAGCGACACCGGCTTGTTACCGAGTTTAGTGTAAATTTTTTCAGCTTTTTGCCATATAGCATTACTCTAGTTGAAGGTTTGCCATACATGGCCTTTACATAGTTAAGATAAGTTCCTCTGATTCCTATCTTATCTAGAGTTTTAAGCATCATATGCAGTGTTTTTGTGGATATATATTTTTTATCTTTGATATATATCTAAAGTCAGACTAGTTTTCAAATGATTTCTCTGTACTTTATTGTTTGAAGAATTGCCATCCTGTTTCTTCAGTGGATGAAACATTCCCCATTCCCATTAGCAACAAGCAAGGGTTCTAATTTATCTACAAAATTTTTAACATTACTATTATCTGTATTTTTTATTCTGTCTATCCATCACTGTAAAGTGTTAACTCATCGTGGTTTTGATTTGCTTTTGCTTGATGATTACTGAACTTGACAATCTTCTATGTGTTTATTAGCAATATGTATATTTTATTTTGAGAATTGTCATTTAGAGTGTTTGCTTGTTTTTATTTGAATCATTTATCTTAATATTATTGATTTGTAACATCTTTATGCATTCTCAATACAGATTGCTTATCAGATATATTATTTTAAAATATTTTTCTTCGATTTTATGGATTGTCTTTTCACTTTCTTGATATTCTTTGAAACATACTTATTTTTAATTTTGATTATGCCTAATTTGCTGTTGGTGCATGTGTTTTTGGTTTCCTATCTGTAAAACCATTGCTTTGTGTATAATTACAAAGACACTTTTGTTTCCCAATATTTTTATAGTATTAGCCTTCACATTTAGGTTGCTTTTCCATTTTAAGTTAATATCTATATAGTCTGAGATAAGGGTTAACTTGTGCCTAGGTATCCAAATTATCCTCATACCGTGTGTTAAAAACACTATTTGCCTCTCATTGAATTGTGTAGGCATCTTTATTGAAAATTAATTAAAGGATGGAATTATAGGGGGGAAAAAAGCAAAGCTAATCACATATGAAAAGGCCAAATAAGATATCAGGTATCACAAAGGTACAGAAAGATTCAATTTGATCATTAGAAGATAGTTATACCCAACTGTATTAAAAAGATCCAACTATGATAATTACAAAAATTGACATAAAACAAATGGCATATAAATGTTGAAGTAAAGAACTACCAAGTACATGTTAAGCACATTCTAATCAGAAAAATAACTTGCATCATTTATATTACTTTCAAAGTAGATATTTAAGAGAGAAAGAGAATTATTAAGGGTAAATGTCATTATAGAATTATTGAAGGGACCAGAACTATGTGAATACCCAAAAATATGTGTGTGTCTGTGTGTTTAAATACATGTATACATTGTATAATGTACACACACATATATTTTATCTATCTATATCTGCATGTATATCTGTATCTATGTGTATATATATATATAGTTTGAATTAAAAAAAGAAATATAAGTTCAAGCTGATATTGAGAGATTTAAACATTTTTTCTCTTAAAATCAGAAATTAAACAAATAGAGAAGGCATAAATAACAATTAATGAACATGTTTTATTTCAGATTTGATATGAGTACACTTATTTTCAGGCACATATGATGTAATTCCAAAATTGACCATATACTAGCTCTAAAAGTTCTCAAAATAGTAAGGAATTGATAGCTTAGGGAACATGATATCAGACCACAGTGGAAAATAAATCACAAGAATGTAAACAACACCTCCAAGAATTACATTGGATGTTTCAAAGGTCTTAATAATTTACTGAAGCAGAGATCATGAAGTAAATCAGAAAATATTAATACTTGAATGCTATGAATTATAATTCTCTGGTATCATGTGAAGAAGAGGAAGAAATGAGTGTATTAGCAATAATGGACACTAATGGAAACCAACATGTTTATAGTTCAGGGTAAAAAGTAAGATAATGGGACAGAATGGAGAATGCTTATTACTTGGTAGTGCAAAGGCACAAGTAATTGGGGAGGAGAAAGACTTTCAAAAGGGATGGGGATTGTGTATGTGACAAGAATGAAGTTAGATTCCCATCTTATACTAAGTATTTTAAATCCCAAATTTGAAAAGCTATACTTATAAATATGTAGTTAAAATAAGCATAGAATCATTTTTACATTTCTGTTTTTATCAAAGACAGGAAAATTTCTTAAGACATAAAAACACAAAATAGAAAAGATTTGATTGAGTAAATTAGTTTATTAAAATTACAATTCTCACTGGGCATGACTATAATCCCAGTGATTTATGAGATTGAGATAGAAGAATCTCAAGTTAAAGACCAAGCCTGGGTATCTTAGCAAAATCCTGCCTCAAAATAAAAAAATAAAAAGTCTCAGGATGTAGCTCAGTGAATTCAATCCCCATTACTGAAAAAAGAAATAAATATATACATAAATAAATATGAATTAAAATTAAATTCTTGGTATAACCCAAGGTCCCAAAAACCAAAGTTAAAAGACAAACCAAATATGGACATAATATTTGCACTGGTTATATCAAAGGGGAACTAAACAAATGTCCATATTCGAACAAAAGCCACAAGTATGCAAAGAACAGAATAAAAGAGAAAGAAGGCCTTTTGAAAAAAATTAAAGAACAGATATTTCTTCTACTTATCACTTAAAATTAAAACAACTTTTCATAATTACTAAGTAAGTGGAATTTTTAATTTTTACTTTGATAAAATTAAGTGTTGCTAAGATTTAAGGAAAAAAAGACTCTCTGATGACATTTAAATCAGAATAACATTTTGAAAAGCAATTTGGCACTAACTGGATTTATAAAAATGAATATCTCAGTGATTTTACTTCATGTACAACTTATGAATTCTGTTTCTTCCTGTGAAGACAGAATATTTATTAAATGATGCCTTGAGTTCCCTGCTCCCTAGAGCCATGCCTTCTCTGGACATAGACCTCTGAATCCTTGAGCTCCTAAATAAACTTTTTCCTCCTAAAATTGTTCTTGTCAGGTTGTTTAGTTGCAGCAGTGAAAAGCTGACTAAAACAGAAATTGGTACTGAGAAGTGGAGTTATTGCTGTGACTAGCCTGACCATGTGGTTTAGAAGGTTTTGGAGCTTTCTAGAATTTGTTGGAGGAATTTTGAGATGTTTGGCAGTGCAAGCTGGAAAAGCTTTAGCTTGCTATAAGCTCAGCTTAATGGGAAATTCTGGTGGGAGCTTAGAAGACCAGAATACTGACAGTAATGTGCTAAACAAAGGCAGGGCTTGAGGTTTCAGAGGCAAAGTACTCTATTGGAAGCTGGATTAAAGGCAATTCCTGTTATCTTCTGGCTAAGAAGTTGAGTTCATTGTGCCCATGTCTGGAGACTTTTCTGTGAGACTGATTTTAAAGGCAATATACTTCTTAATCTGATGGAAGAAATTTGCAGGCAGCATAAAATTCAAGCAGTGGCATGGGTAATGCTAGAGTCTTTTAGCCAAGTTTATGGTGATATTTAGGACCAAAAAGCAGAAGAGAAAGATTTGAAAAATTTGGACTTGAAACATGGGAGTAAAACTGGGGTCAAGGAATTGGATATTAAAGACATCACTCCCATTAAAGAAGTAAAGACTCAGCCTAGAGGAAATAAGATAGATGGCTGGAGGGCATCTGAGGAATTGACAGAGCTACATCAATCTCAAGGTCAAAGGAGTAAAAATTCCTTTGCAAAGAGACAGGTGAGGTACCCTGCTTGCACAGTGGGGTCTAGGAAGGTTTTTCAACATGCTCAGACACCCAGGCATTCAGAAGCGGCTTCAGCCAGCCTTTCTTGAGGCTTGGCTGCTGCTCAAGATGGTGGCAGACCTTGGCAGCAAGTACGTGATGCTGGTTCTACAGGATTGCAGGATGCTGGGGTTAGAGGGTCAAGGTGGCTTTCACTGTGATTTCAAAGGAAGGCCTAGGAGGCCAGGCAAAGTGACCCAGGGTTGGAGTCCCTGTGGGCAGGCAGCCCCTGGGAGGGTAATTCCTGGAGATGTGAGGAGGAAGCCGAAGCTGCAGTGGAGGCCCACAAGATTAAGAAATTCTAGTACCATGGAACACTGACTAAGGAAAACTGCAGGAATTGAACATAGACAAGCCAACAGAGGGGCCAGATGGGTGGAGATACACAAGCCTTTTCTTTTTATTTTAAGAAAGAGGGGACAGTGAGAGATAAAGAAGTAATTTTTATTTAGTTTTTCATGTGACTTCTGTTCCTCTGAGACTTCATTGTGTACATGGTTGTGGGGTTTGAACTCGTGTGCTTGTGCATGCCAGGCAAGCGCCATAGCTGCTTAGCCACCACTCGAGTCCTACACAAGCCTTTTGTAGAGAACAACATGATGCCACATGATCCAGATGCCAGATATGGAACTACAGGACTTGTTTCTCTAGCTGGATTTCAGTCTTGGTTTGTTCCCATACCTTCTTTCTATGCCTTTATTTTTCTTTGTACTATTATTTATTGGATACGTGTAACTTGATTTGATTTTTTTACAGGAATTCACAGTGCGAGTTTCCTTGAGTCTCAGGAGATTATGGGCTTGAATTTTGGGGCAATCTTGGAGCAATTTTGCTTTATCAGATTGTGATGTGCTTTGAGGGGCCAGGGGTGGAATATTATGGTTTGAATGTGAGGTGTCCCACAAAAGCTCACATGTGACAATTTGGGAAGGCTGAAGTGAGATGATTGGGATATAAAGGCCTTAACCCAATCAGGGACCTAATCCCTTTATAGAGATTAACCTTTATGGTGATGCCTTGAGTTCCCTGCTCCCTGGAGCCATGCCTGCCACCAAGATGTACAGCCTCACCTTGAGCCCTGAAGAAAGGAGCTGGCCTTCTCAGGACAAAGACCTGCAAAACCATAAACCCCTAAATAAACTTTTTCCTCCTTAAATTGTTCTTGCCAGGTTATTTAGTCACAGCTGTAAAAAATTGAATAAAATATTATTATTTATGAATAGTTGAATATCTACATCACTTTGAATGTAAGATATAATTTAAGGTAGTGCATACCTCTAATTGAAATGAGAAAGAAAATGAGGGAGCTGGTAGATTATTGTATATGTCATTTAAATTTTATTGTTAGCAAACTGAAGCAAATGTGATAAAATGTTAATATTTGCTAACAGTGGTTAATTGGTACAAGAGAGTTGGTTTCTTTTTCTTACTTACCTTTTTCTCTGAAACAGTTTGTAATTAGTGTTTCTCTACTGAGAACTGAATTTGAAGTTATCTGCTTATAAACCCCTACTATCTTTCTGTTTTTATGATTGTCATTGCTCTCTAGTGTCAGTTTACCTCACTGAACTGTAGAGCACTTTTGCCATTTTCTAAGATCCTCATTGTGTTCTCTGACCTAGTCTCTCATGTAGCTGGATGCCACAGAGAAAGTAGACTCTAATTGTTTCTGAGATAGGTAGTGGTTTTCCATGGGTTCTGCTAACACTGCCATTCCCTAGGCAGAACCAGGCAGACAGGCTTTTGGAGAAAGCAAATGGCAATTTGTTTCCTTAAGCAATGAGTACAGGAAATTTTGACCTTAAAAGATCAGGGATGTTGGAATTCTTACTAGTTAAAGTCCTTAATGGCAATCAGTAATCCTTTAGGCTCCCATAAAGTTTTTGTCTAGCTGCTTCCCCAAGTATAGGATAGGTATTAATTATACTGTTGACATTTTTGTTAGGAATAGATTTCAAAAGACAGTACTGTTAAAGACACAAACTAATCTAACCCGAGTAAGATACATGATTTCCATGTATTTAAGTCATTAAAAATTCCAAGATTATGAGAGTAAATATTTTAAGCTTGCTTTTTTTTTCAGAAGGAAATAATTTTTTAATTAGAAGTATATAGAGATACAGTTGAGGGGGAAACATCATCAAAACATTAGCAATCAATGGATATAAACTCTGTTATCCAGGGGAAATGCCAAAACATGGATAACCACCTTGGGTTTTACTTGTTGCAGTTTCCCCCAGAAGAACTCATGTGTTAAATTGGTAGCTCATGGAGGAATGACATCGGCTTCTGGGATGGTTCCCCTTCTTCCCAATCTCCAGATTCCTATGAGTTCTTCATATACTCTCCCCCGCCCCCTCGCCCTCCCTACACCTCCAAGTATCCTAGAGAGCCATCCCCCTAATGCTCTGAAAGTCATTCAATTTGAAGTTTTGTTAGGTAAGCTGTCAGCCCAACTGATTCCCCATATATGCTAGCATCAACAGATGAGAGAAACCATTCAGCCCTTGAGTCTCTGAGCTTGGGAGACTTCACTAAGCATAATTCTATCCATCTCCATCCATTTGATTTCAAAAGACATAATATCGTCCTCTCTAATGGCCGAGTAGTATTCCATTGTATATATGTACCTAAGCTTTTGTATCCACTCGTCGAGTGAGGGGCATCTGGGTTGGTTCCATAATCTAGCTATAGTAAATTGAGCTGCTATAAACATTGATGAAGCCACATCGCTATAATACGCTGATTCTAAGTCTTTTGGGAAAATTCCCAGGAGTGGGATACCTGGGTCGTAAGGTGGTTTCATCCTTAATTTTTTGAGGATTCTCCATATAGCTTTCCATAGTGGCTGAACCAGTTTGCAGTCCCACCAGCAGTGTAATAGTGTTCCTCTTTTCCCACAGCCCCTCCAGCATCTGTCGTCGTTTGTTTTCTTCACTTTTGCCACTCTAACAGGAGTGAGGTGGTATCTCATGAAAGTTTTGATTTGCTTTTCCCTTATAACTAATGATGTAGAGCATTTTCTCATATATTTGTGGGCTTTCTGGACTTCCACTGGAGAGAAGTTCCTTTTGAGTTCTTTAGCCCATTTATCGATTGGATTATTTGCGAGTTTGGACTTTAGTTTCTTCAGTTCCCTATATATATTCTGGATATTAGCCCTCTGTCCGAGGTGTTTAAGCTTGCTTTTAAATTGGGTAGTAGAGAAATAATAAACTACTGTTTAGTCATATAGCTCATCCTCCACATCATTCTGCAAAGTTTTTCCAGTAAACATCATTCTAAGATTTTCGATTTTGAAATTTGTACATCTTGCTTGTTTATTTTTAACTTGTCCACAGTATTAAATTATATGACAATATTCAGTGGAATGTTTATCTGCCATTTCAGTCCTATGGTGTCTGACATAGTCACATGATTAAATAGGAAAGTTTCAATTTGATCTTTAGTTCTGATTTATCTTTATTCACCTTTCCCCAATAATTCCTGATTTATTTGTTCTAAGTGTGGCTAAAATTAAGTTTGTTTAGGGTTTAGAATTTTCTCCTTCCATTAAATGTGAGAGGAAGCAAAAAATTCCACTGATTTATAAAGTTGTTTGTCCATTTAAAATATTTATATGCAATGTGGCAGTTCATTCACTTAAGATGATTCACCTCAGTGAATAATTTAGTGGCTCAGGATTTATTTACCTTTCCTATATTGCATAAATAAAATGACAGATATGAGTAGGTATTAAATATGCCATTTCAATTTAGCTAACTCACTTACAGTGGACTTTCACCATCAAAAAACAAATATTTATACTCTTCCAGTGATATTTAAAGTGCTTTGCATTTTAGGAAATACATTAAAAGTGTATCTGTGATTTGGCCAATTATCTTTTTTTAATATTTAAGATATTAAAATAACATCCATGTTTCCCTTGTTTTGATTCCTCATACTTAGAGTAAAGGGATATGATATGGATAGAGCATAAAGTCTTGCAGACAGTAAGACTGATGTGTGTTCAAAGACTTCACACCCTCTGGCTCATTTTGATGTATCTTTCCTTGTTCCTAATTTCAGGTGGTGATCGATTTAATTTACTTTAGTTTCTAGACCTGGCAGGAAGACAGCAAAGAGACACGTGCCATAAGTTATTTACCCTGTGGAGATAACAAATGGCTCATTAAGTATAGCACATTAAATTACAGAATCATAGAGTGGAAAAGGTTTTTGAGGGCTTCTAGTTTAACCTTTCTTCCAATCCAGGAATTTTGTCAGCATGCCATATGGGAGGTTACTTAGCCACTGCTCTCATATGTGCAGTTTTGAAGATTTCACAGGTTTTGAAGGAAACCCACTACACTTGGGACTTGAAGAATAATTAGAAAAGTCTTGCCCATATGTATCTATTTGATGCTCCTTTAAAGCTATGTATTTGCCTCCACTGCACAATATGGTATGTAGAAGCTCTCCTTTTACTTGTAATCGTTCAGATGTTTTTAGTCTCCTATTTTGCTTCCTTAAAACATCTGCTCTCCAGATTAAGAATAGATTATTTAGTTCTCCAAATTAAGTACTAAAAATCATCCTATAAAATAATGTATATAATTAAATAATAATAGAACAAAAAGAATTACACCTAGGAAAAATGAAGGATTATTAAATCAACACAACCAAAGGAAGGACATAAATATAGAAAATATGCCATGGTGTTTTTCATGGCTGGTCTTCCATTTGGATTATGTATTTTCTAGCGATTAAAGTGAAAACAGATGACTTAGGAACTTATATACAGTTTCTAATTGTAACCAAAGATTTTTCATTGCTTCATTTTTGGATAGATCTATTATATGGTAATTCATATTGGCTCACAGTGTTTTGAGAACCAGTGTATTCAACAAGTTATTTCTTCTACAAAGTTTTTATTATTCCTATGGCATTTGCCTTTAGAATGCTCACAACCTCTAGTGTATTTAGGGGAAAAAAACTGAGATGTGTCATCATTTTCCTGTGAATTAGAGAAAATGAGGGGAGCATTTATTTAATGAATTTTGGCTTTTTGTATGATAATGTCTCATAATGTAGGCAACAAAGATGCTTCAATGCTCCAGTGTAAGCTATATTATGTCTTTGTTGTCTTTGAAAAGTGATGCAGAGTGACCAGAGTTACCTACTGATGAGGTATCTTTTTTCTCCCAGAGTTGGTAATAATGGCATCCTGGCTTCTAGCTTCTATATCACACATCTTACATAGCACCAAACGCAGGCTACACTTCAGACTCCTCAATGCTCTCATAAGGATGAAAATGTTAATTTCAAAAATTACTTCCAATTTTATCAAATTTTGTATTTTTAGCTCATTTTTATCTCTACTATGGTGTCAAAAAAGAAAGGACTGGAACAGTGGCTCAGCAGTTGTGGGGCTTGCCTGGCATGTGCAAGGACACGGGTTCAAATCCTAGCACCATATTCACAATGGAGTGTTGGAGCAATGAAAATCAGATGAAAAACTAAATAAAATTAATTCTCTGTTTCTCTCTCTCTCTCATTGTTCCTCTCTCTTAAAAAAATGAAAATTGAATGACTTTTCTCAATAGCTCAAATGTGACAAAAGTAAGTAATTTTTAAGATATTAGTTATGGCAAAAGTCATCATTTCTGCATCAGTCTATTCACTAGAGTATGTTTATTCAAGTTGGCTGATTTTGATTGATAGATAATTCAATCATGTAGCAATAATTTGACTGTGCATCACTAGTAATTGCTGCAAATAGGTGTCATTTTTAAAGGCAAATTATACTCTATAACAATGGTTGTTTACTAGGTACCTATTTAAGTTGCATTCTCTCTAAGGTTTTCTTGTCTTAATATTAAAATGAAAATTATTTGATAGAAAATCATATTTGGTTTAAAGAGAGTTGGATATCTCAAGATAGGTTTTTATAAAAATCGAACAAAAAAAGGAAAGATCTTACAATTATTTTAATGAGTATTAAAAATTGATTTTTTTCACCACTTTCATTGTTGACAAACTATAAATAATTCCTTAGAAATGACTGTGCCAATTAGGAATTGGATTTGTTGAGGTTTATTAAAACTTGCCATTTATTCTTTCCGTATCATGTAGATGGCAGAGACACAAAAGACGTGATGTGAACACTGCATGGTCAATGGCTCGATAGAGACAACTTAGAACATTTAGCCTCCAAAGAAAACTGTTTAGTCTGAATTATCTAGTTTGTTTCTAATTTCTAGCTGTCTCCTGTCATCTGCTCTTTTCACAGCCTTTTCTTCAGGCTAAAGATAATGAGCCCTGACTGTTTTTCAACATCTTTCAAAAAATAAAGAAACAATACCATAAAAAGTTTAATTTCTCAAACTTCTAACATTTATACATTTATTGTTAGGTATCACTACTCAGTTTTGCATGGCAATATATTTGAGTGGGTACTTTTATAAATTTTAGCTAGCCAAGCATTTGTAAAATACTACAACTGCATAATGTAAATTATTCATGCTAATGTTAAGTAATAACAGATTCTGCAGGCATTTTTTTGCCACTAGAAGTTTTGTGTGTGATTAAAGCAGGAATCTGGAGAGTTTGGAATAGAAGGTCAAATGTAGTGGTAGTCATCAAGCCTCTGGTGTTTAGGGAGGTGGGTAAGCTTTGGATAAAGTTTTAAATTCTTTACTTTGGATTCTTCACTCTTGAGATTCTCACTGCAAAGAGAACCATAGAATCCAAACTGAAACCTATAAAGGTGTTCAATGCCTTAGGAGCCCCTAGGTGTGGTGCCTAAACAACCAGGTACAATGAAGAATCAGACGCTAGGAGGTGAAACAGCAATGTGCAGTTTATAGCTGGCAAAAATAGAAGAGGTATAAAAATAATAACATCTGTAAAGCATTGCATAGTCTTGGGTTTCAATACATAAAAAGGGAAAATGGAATGGATTCATTTTATAATATGTGTTTTAAAAGTTTTATTTACTTCTCCTATTGTCCTTTGCTTCAAGTAAATGAATGCTATGAGCAAGCAGTGAATTAGATGCTTTTAAGAAGAAATATATAGTGCACAAGAGCACAATCAAAGCTGTGATAGATAAGTTCAAATCTGTCCAGTGCTCTTGCTTTATTGGTCGTTCAGGGACTGCCTGGAAAGTACCACAGGAAAGATATTTTTAGGCTGTAGGCAGCTGAAGTGCTATAGTGAGATCACTTATTAATCTTTAAACAGTGCTGCCTGCTATTATATGTGTATTTCAGAGTCCAATTTATCTTACTTTCTACTGCTAGTATTATATAAGGTCACATTCATAAATGCAATCAAATAGCACCATAACTAAAGTTGAAGAAAAGCTACTAGAAGTATGAAATCTTTGTTCAATTATATAACTATAAATGAAACTGAATTCTATTATTAAGTTACTAAATTGCATTGTGTGTGTGTGTGTGCACGTGCACGTATGTGTAAGGTTGTTACTGGTATTATTATGCTATCCTTTTTGGGAAATATTATCATAGCACAAAAGGTATGTGCCTGAAATGAAAACAATATGTAGAAAAGCCATTAATCTTACTATGGATAAAAGCAAATTTTCTTTGGTTTATTTTTTTTTGGTTCATTAAAATTCCAAAGGAGGAAATGTAGGTTTCCAGTGGAATTTGAACACCTAGTACAGAATTCATTGTCTATATTTCCATGTTGTCATAATTTATTTGCAATGATTTATTTAGGTATCTGTGGTTAAATTTCAATATTCCAAATAGACAAAAGTAAGATATAAAGTCTAAAAAATCCTAGTGTATGTATATACATATATATATATCATATATATACTTATTTCCTCACTAAATACTTTCATTCTGATTTAGAGATTATACATCAGTAATATCTATGGAAAATAAATATTTCAATATTTAATTGCAATAAAAGATGGAGCAATGCAAGTATTAGCATTCATACTCAAAACAATAATTATACTACAGGAAATCAAATCAAAGGTGCCAGTATATGGCATTACTAATTTTAATTCAGCATCACAGGAAATTAGTATTGTTTACCATATCCTTTGAGTGGAAACACCACCTGACTTAACTTTACAGTAAAGTTCAAAATTATTTTATAGTGCTGAAATTTTTCCCATCTTGAGAAAAAGGAACATGCATGCATTTATTTTTTTAATAGGGAAATGCCACACATTTCTCATTTCATAATCTTTATGCATGTCTTTAAAGAGAAATGCATAAATATGATGGCTGTATGGCAAAATACTGCTGTCCATTTCAGGCTACTGCTATGCATATTCATTCTGCATCTGGTATAGAATATTATGAGCCATTTGGACACCAAACTGCACTGCAGCTCTAGGTACACTAGGACAACAGACAGCATTTCTAGCAGCAGAAATCTGAGGGAAAAATAAGAGACCATGCCCCTTAAATGTATCAATTTTGAGTGTGTGAGTTCTTATATATAACTATCAATTTTTTAATAATATTTGACTGTGAAGAGTAGTTAAAGTAGCTCATTATAATAATGTTATATCAGTAGCTCTTTCAGTTAATGATGCATCCATTGTTTCCATTACTACAACTTTGTGTGGATGCTCTTGTTCCGCTTAATCTTTGTCTTTTTTCATGGAGCTCAGCTTTTGATTATAACAAATCCTTTAAAAAGTAGTATTCAGCCTGCTTAGTTATGTTAGTAATTCCCAAGATTCTTTACCAATTAAAGAAAGTGACAGTTTCTATTCATGACAGTTTGCCTATTGTATTTTAGAAATACAATGCATGTTTATAAAAATATTTATGTATTTCTTCACTTCTTCATGATTTGTAGATTTTGTATACTTTGAACTTTGTACAGACTGAACAACTATTGTTCATTTCATGGTTAAATTTTCCAGCAGCAAGTCCATTTTTAGCTGTTTAGAGACATCATGCCATATGTTGCTTTCTGCAGGATAACGATGTGATGCACCTTCATGATGAAGTCTGGACTTTGTCCAAAAAGGAAAGTGATATAATCCTTCTGGTGAACTGTGAAATCATCCACTCTCACAGTGCCTTACCCAGCAGAAAATGAGCATTTTTCATGGACAGATTCCATTATGGGTCTGAGGGAAAGGGATATGTTGGGGAGAGTGAAAGCCAAATTCAGCAGCAGGTTAATTATCAGCTCTAAAGTATTTCTGTAGCCTTTTTTTTTTTGGGGGGGGTGATAAACTTTCTAGCCACATATCCCAAAGCAATTCATATGTTACATTCTGTTATTCTCAGCATTGATATGCTTTTGTCAGCTTCTAGAAACATGCCTTAGAGTTAGTACTGTTGTTGGCAGCATCTTCTCAATTACCCAGACATCAGTGAAGCTGATTTGCTTGTGATCACTATGGTTTTCATTGTTCAGCTTATAATAATGGGAAAATCCATGACTACAAGAAGTATTAGCTTTTTAAAAAAATGATATAAGTTACATCTTAGTCACATTATGTTATTTATATGATATGTTTTATGTTGGCAAGGCTGTTGAATGTAAATAGTTATTGCAGGAGATATTTCTTATAAAATTTTAGAATGAGATTGAGAATTATACCACACTGCTTATCAACATATTGAATGTCATAGAAAGAATAGGACACTGATATCTGTTTTAAATAAGCCAAGCATAGTGCTTTAAAACAAAAGGAAGCAACACCTCTCCCCAGCACAGTAGATGGACTATGAAAGAATTATTAGTGTCCCTAGACACCTGTGTTTTCAGAAAAAATGTAGAATACTCTTCCTTGACCATCTTTTCTTTCAAGTTTCCATCAGAATTGAGTAGAAAATAAGAAGCATTATAGGTTCAAGGGGCAGCCTAAAGATTTCCATAGATCTATTAGCCATGCTGATGGAAGATAGCTAATGCTTCCATATTCTTTACGTATTAAGGGAAATATAATTATTTGTTATCATCTTTTCTGATTGTTTTTGTATCAATTCACTTTTACAATTTCTGTTCTTATTTTACTTGGGTAGTTTTGATTAGGTTCAATTTACCCAAAAAAAAAAAAAAAGTTTTGAGTACATTTCTCACTACCAAATCACTTTCTTTTTTATTCCTTTTTGGGACTGAAGATTGACCTAGGGTGCTTCACCAGTAAGCTACACCCCTAGTGTTTTTTGTATTAAAACAGGATCTTACTAAGTTGATTTGGGCCTAGCTAAATTGCTGAGGTTGGCCTCAAAGTTGGGATCCTCCTACCTTAGCCTCTGGCATCCCTGGGATTATAAGGAGTGCCACTGCTTTTGGTTCCTGTTAATTTTCGAAATGCAGGTTCTTTGATTCCTCCTGTTTTGACAATTTTTTTTCCTCCTGGAATATTGGTTGGGAATATGAATGCATTCCAGAGGTAAATAGAATTGGTATTGAATCCAAACTACAGCCCTCAATTGTTGGTAACACTTCATATGAGCAACTTATTTAAATCCTTAGAACTCTGTTATTACCTTTTATATAGAGATGTTAACATACCACAGAACTGTGAGGATTAAATGCAAAACTTAAATGGCAATAATATTTCTAATACTGAGTAACCATTTACTGAATGATTATTTTTATCATTGTTACTTAACAAGTCTGATGCACTTTCCAAGTAATAGTAATATTTCACCTTCTTTGAAAAATGTTCTCCTTTCTTGCCTTTTTTGATCACACAGACTTTCTGGGCTATGCACTTCCTCAGAAGGTGCTTTCACTCTGTCTTTCTCTTCAGAGTGTCTGATTCCCTCCACATATATGGACCCATCCCTTCAGGAACCTGTAGCATTGGCCTTTTGAGTAAATTGTACAAATCTAAGTATTAATTATCTGTATTTTCTAGAGCTTTCTAAGACTTTCTTGACAGATGAGGTACTTGCCCATTTTACATTACCATATACAGGAATGCATACCTCTATTACAATGCATAAATCAGAACGGGGCATGTTTTCATGTTTATCTCCCCAACTGAGTAGTTAACTCTTTGTTAACTACTTTTAATCTTTTTGTCTATTCCATCATCAGTCAAACTTATCCATTTCCAAAGCTTCAAATGATGCACTTGTGGATAATTCTCTAATCTTTATCATTATCCTTATCTTTCAGAGGGCCTCAGAAAATTTCTAAATTTCTATATTTGTCAGTTGAACATTTGGAGCTTTGTTTCCCCACTCCAAAATTCCCCTTTCCCTTTTACTAACATTTAACACAGTTTTCATATAGCAGCACTTTTCTTCTTACCCTTTCTTTTTGTTTTTGTTTTGTTTTTTTCAGGGCCGAGGACCGAACTTGGGGCCTTGCACGTGCTAGGCAAGTGCTCTGCCACTGACAAATACTTACAACATCATGTTACATTTGGGTAGAACTCCATTGCTTACAAAAGTATTAACAAACTTAGTTTATTTTACCTTTTAACAACCTCCAGGTAATACTACTATTCCAACTTTTTTAAAAAAGAAAATTTATTTTCCATTTTTGGAAAACTTTCCTAAGTTTACATAATTTATAGTGATCAAAGAGCTGCTGTTTATTCTGTGCCCTCTTTTAACTTCCCACATATTATTTAGTCCCATAACAATGCTGTAAGACTCTTATTTTTCACAAAAACAGGATTAAAGAGTTTGAAATAGTGTTTTAACAGAGCTTTCTCCCATTAATTCTTCCTTTCTTCAATCTTGCTCTATAAATAGTTACATGTTTCATTTTCTTATGGTGCCACTAGGATGGGGATAGAATCACTTGCCTAAAGATACTTATAACTTGTTGATACTGCTGAAAATAATGTAAATTTTCTATCCTTGGGTTTAAGATCCAAGATGAAATTGTCCTAAATTATATTTAAAAGCTTTTCTTATCCCTGATTTTTGCAATATTCTGCAATATATCTAAATTAAATTTTGTGCCATATGTCCTGCAAACTGCAATATGTACTAAGCAAAAACTATTTCCCAAATTTGCCAATCAACTTTTTAGACCTATGTTCAGTATATCCTTCACCAAAGAATCTTCAATATATCAAGCAGATATGACAATTTCCTCAACTGAATTCCTGTAATGATTTGTACTTTCTGGATGGCATTTTTCAAGCCCTTCCTTGTCTTTTAGGTTTCCTTAATTTTCTCTCTCAACATACACAAAGTCACCCATAAGTAAAATGATGCCTTGTATCTAAATATGTAACCATGAAACCATTACCACAATCTTTCCATAAAACTTATCTATTACCTCCAAAGCTTTGTTCTCAACCTTTCATTTATTAGTAATATTAGTACCATTTTGTGATTAAAACACTTATTATAAGATCTGCTCTCTTTCCAAAAGGTTAAATATGGCATGCAGTATTGTAAATTATAGATGCTATGTTGAACTGCCGACCTCTAGGACTTGACTTGCATAGCTGAAACTTTGTAACCTGGACTAATGGATTTCCATTTTTTTCCCTCTTGACAGACAACCTTGGGTAACTTTTTAATCCTCTTATATGCATTGGACTATTGTCCATTCATCATATAAGTGCTATTGTGTACTATTTATCCTTCTTTGGTTTATTTCATTTAACTTTGTCTTCCAGGCTCATCCATGGTTTTACAAAGGGCAGAATTTTCTTCTTTTTGAAGTTGAGTGAAAATCTGTTGTATGTAAGCACTACATTTTCTTTATCCATTCATCTGTTAATGGATATAAGGTAGCTTCCATATTTTGACTATTGTAAACAAAGGTGTAATGACTATGAGAGGACAGATGTTGTTTGAGGTTGGTGTTTTCATTTCCTTTTTGTGTATACTTTGAAAAGGGATTTCTGGATCATGTGTAATTATACTTTTAGTTTTTAAAGGAAAGTCTATATTGTTTGTAATAGTGGCTGCACATATTTTCATTCCCATCAACAGTGTATGAACATTTATTTTCCTCTGCATCTTTACCAACACTTATTCTCTTTTATCCTTTTGATACCAGCTATCCTAAGGGGTGTGATGTGGCATCATATTGTGGCTTTGATTTGCATGTTGAGCACCTTTTAATATGTCTGTTGTCCATTTGTATGTCGTCTTTGCAGAACTGTCTATTCATCTTTTCTCATTTTAAAGGGATTATTTATTGTTTTGCTGTTGAATTTTAGGAGTTCCTTATAAATTGATGATATTAATCCTTTATCAGGTAGATAATTTGCATATATTTTTCTCATTCTGCAATTTGTTCTCCACTTGTTGATTGTTACTTCTATTGCACAGATGACCTATGTCCAATAAAGTAATGCTAATTTTTTTTTAATTTTTGAAAAATACAATCCGGACTTTTGAGAATATATTGCCAAAATAGCCTCATTTGTGGGTATTGACCAGGAAAGTAATGGAAATGAGAGCTATGTTCCTACTGGAGTTTGAGCACTGAATCTAATCAAGAAAGACAAGGGTGAGGGTAGAAAATAAAGGTAAAGTACCACTTGAGACAGAAAAGATGAAACAAATATAACCTCCTCCTCTCTTTTACTATGCATATGATCTCATGGGGAGATGTATATACCATCTATCAGCTACATCAGGATATTCTAAATATTTCATAACCAACTAATACCACCCAGACATTAGAAAACATATATTCTTGGAGAAATTCAGATAAAATCGATCTGAAGTTTAAGTTTTTGTCATAGAAAATTTTCAAATACCTAATGGCTATAGTATGGGTTCTAATGGTATTGGTCCTAGAAAACACCTCCCTGAAGAAACCCTGGGCTCATCATGGGCTGTGAATTTGTTGTGCGTTGAATTGCAGCATGAAATAACATCCATCTCAGAAAAAGTTCTGCACAGAGTGAGCTGTTTAGTAAGGACAACTGTCTCCAGTTGGTCTTCAAAGAGGCAGTAGAGGATCTTGGGACTCCTGCTTCTTTGCAAGCACAACTTCTGATTTAAACTAGCTTTCCTAGATTTGTGATTTTTAAATTTTATCTAAATATCTTCTCACATACATTATAGTTAGGGCAATCATTCTATTTGGTTTATGAATTTTACTTCTATTTGTAATTCGGTTGTGTGAAGCAGTCAATTACTAGTTTTAATAATACATCATACTTTAATTACAGACAAATATGTGAAGATAATGACTAAGATTTCATGGTAGTAGTGAAAAATGAGGCTTCTGAATTACACTTGATTAAATTAAAGGTGTTCACTTGAATTTGAATTCTTAGGGTTTGATACTCGTATGCCATAACTATTACAATGAAAGCAGGTGACATTTGCTCAAATAACATAATGATTAGAGCTGATAGTTCAAACATAAACATACCCAGGTGAGACAGGGGCTACCTTCTCCATGTAGTTTGCTTCACTTTTTTAGAGTAGATAGAATAGTGGAAAACTCAGATCTGCTGGTTGGTGCTACTCACTATAAGAAGGGGCAGTTCTCTGGCACTACTGTAGTGCTTGGAAGACATCCTAGGAGGTATCTAGAGGAAAAATCAGATTGTAAAAGAAAATGAAACACAATAGTCATTGACATTCCCCAGATTTTGTTACTTACATTATCTTTACATTTTATTATATTGTATATCCACTAATGAATTATTGTAGTTATGGCTGTTTTTAATACTTCTTAAATTTTTATGTTAGAATTAAAAGTAACTTGTGCACCGCCATTACAGTATTAGAGTATTCTGCCTGCATTTGATTATGTTCTTCCATTTAGATTGAATTTTAAACTTTCATACATTTTTGTACTGTTAGCATCCCTTCATTTCAACTTTAATGACTCCCTGAAGCTTTTCTTGTAAGACAGCTTTAATGATCATATTTTCCTCGGCTTTCATTTGTCCAGGAATAACTGTATTTCTGCTGCATTTCTGAAGGGCATCTTTGTCTAGCAGATTTTTTTTTTTTTAGCTTTCAGTATTTTGAATACATCATCATAGCATTCTCTCCTGATCTACAAGGTTTGTGTTGAGAAATCCACTTATCGGTTTATGAGGGTTTCCCTTCTATGTGATGAGTCACTTTTCTCTTGCTGCTTTTTCTTTCATTTTTAAGACTTTGATTACAATGTCTTAGTGAAGAGCTTTTTATATTTAATCTATTTGGCATTCTTTGGGCTTCATGGATCTGGATATTCATTTTGCTCTCGATTTGGGAAATTTTCTGTTGTTCTTAATTTTAAAAAGCGATTTCTATCTTTTTCTTTCTCTCGCTCTTCTGCAACTTCCATAAAAAACAGTTCCCTTGATGATCTCACACAAGTCCTGCAGACTTCCTACATTCTTCTCATTCTTTTTATTTCTTTTTGTTCTTTTGTATAGTTTCAAATTACCTGATTTTGAGCTTACTGATTATTTCTTCTGCTTATTGGAATTTACAGTTAAACATTACTTTGGACATTTAAGTTCAGTCATTAAGTTATTTAACTTTACAATTTCCATTTGGTTCTTTTCTTATGGTTTCTGTCTCAATATAGAACTTCACATTTTCTTTATATATCATTTCCTTGATTTTGTCAGTTGTCTATCCATGCTTTCTTGTAGCTCAATGTCTTTAAGATGATTGTTTAAAATTCTTTGTCAGGCTCCTTGCGGCTCTCCATTTCTTGGTCAGCTACTGATTCTTTAAATTGTTCATTTTGGGGTATCAAGTTTCATGATTATTCATGATCTTCATGGCCTTGTATTGAAATTTGCACTTTTGAAGACATTGGCATCTCGTATAGTGTTTAGCAGGAAAATCTTCATCAGTCAGCCCATCCAAAGTCTCTGGGAAAGCTGACAGGTTGGGGGATCCAGGGTGAGCTTGCTGTTAGATGCTTGGGTGGGCTTATTTAGTGCCTGTTGAGCAGATGGGTGTGCCTTGTACTTAGGTCCACAGGGGTTAGCTAGTGTCTTAGTCTGAATAGATTGTTCTGGTACCTGGGTTCACTGGGGTAGTCCCAGAGCTTGAGTCCATGTGGAAAGGCCCAGCTCTGGTTACACAGAAGAAACTCTGAAGGACTGTGTGTGAGAGCTTAGATTCTGGGTCCAAGAGGTGGGCAGCTTGTTGACTGGGTCAAAGCTGTGGATCTAGTACTGGTGGCACTAGGGCTGTCCTATCATTGGAGTGGGCTTAGCTCTGAAAGGGCCAGCTTGCAGCCATAGACCATGAGGTTAGCCTGGTGTTGGTGTTGGGTCAGGCATACATGGATCTGGGTCCATGGAGGCAAGACTTGAGCTTGGAAATTTAGAAACTATAAAGTATTTCGAGGGATCTAGATTTTAGGTCCTTAGTGATGAACCTGGGGGCTAGTTCCAGAGTGGATAGCCTACGGCTTATGGTTATGGGACATTCCTGTCACTAAGGTTGTCCTGGAACCTGGGGCTTGGGGGTCATATTAAGGGCTGGGTTTAGAATTCACTGGAGTGGGTTTGGTTCTGGGGTCATTGACAAAAGATAGGTGCTTGGTTCACTCTTCTTCCCTCACATGGAGGTGATTTGCTCCATGCCTCACAGGCTTCAGGGAGGGGTAATGTCAAAATGTGAAACTATTCTTTTGTTTATTTCAATGTATGTTTTCTTATATCTGTGTTCCGTTCAAGGTACTATAATCGCTCATCTGGATTCTTTAGCTCTTATTAAGGTATTTTTGCGCATGGATGGTTGTTCAAATTGATGTTTTCGTGAGGGATTGGGTTCTGTGGCACCATCTTCCTGACATTACTCTATTTCAATGAATGTTTTTATTGGAAGAGAATTACTAGATAAGAGAGAGTTAATTAGATCTTGGAGAAAGTTTATTTAAAACAATGATAGGACTTTAAAGTATTTCAATTTAAGCCAGATTTAATTGTCAAAGCTAATCCTGATGTTCCAGCCTCATACCATTGTAAATTTCAGGACATTTAGATTTATATTCTCAATTGTCATGGCAAGTGTGTTGTCTATAGTTTCAAATTTTATAATGAGAGAGAGGGGAAAAAACCCCCAAAACTTATCCTTTTCTTATAGTGCTGAAAATAAAGTGTTGTGTTTAAAATATTTCTGCTGATCCTGACCTTGGCAAGGTATTGATATGCAAGTTCTGCCCAAACATCAGTAATTGGGGGTGATGATTATGTTTGACCCAGAAAGGTTTCACTCAGAGAGCCAAGGGCAATAAAATATCAATAAAAGCTAACATAAATGCTTCATTTCATGCCTAACAGGCTTTTGACAAATAGACTGAGCCAGGCCAGAATTAGTTTGGGGGGAGAAAAGTGCTTGGGGCACGTAATTTAAGGAAGCACTCATTCTCAGCTGCTAACAAGTTAAGGAAAGGAAGATGATATGCAAGAGTATAGATCCAGGACTTTGGCCTCAGATATGAGCAATTACTACTTTAGTGGAAGAGCAAGACATTATTCAGGTGCACTTAAGGGCCCAGTATGCTGATACATTTTAGTGTTGTTTACACAGATCATGAGGTGGCTTCTATGCTAATTTTTTAATGATTCAAATTGCTGAAATAAACACTTAGCAATGTGTGTATAAAAGATCGTGTTTGTAGCAAGGGTTGAGATATCCCCTCCTCATTAATTTTATATTCTTCAAAGCTACCTATACAAAAGATAAATATCCTCATAGTATGCATTTATGTAGATATTGCAAAAAACTTAGCAAATTATGCAAAAAGGAAATTTGGATGTTTTTATCTCACATATTTTAAAGAAACTGGAAGTGTGCAGAGATAAGTAGAAACCACGGTTTGTCCTTCCATGGAGAGAGAGGCCAGGAACCTAAGTCCACATCGCCCCCATATTTTGATATGAGGACCCATCCTATTACATGAATGTGTAGTCTTGCTCTTTCTACTTTATATTTTACATTTTTAAACTCATATTCATGTAAGCATTTATGCTTTCTCCAAGTTATCAGAAAATAATTCAGATAATTCAGTTAATTTCAACCCTCCTCTTCATTAGTATCTAGTCCAACAAATATCTTGACAATGTGAAAAATGAAAGGTAAATTATGGCTCTGTGGTAATATCACTCTTTCTGTGATGCTTCCTTTATTCTTCCTGATAAAAATATTGTTCTACACCTAACATCTCTACATATTCTTAGTATGTCTATAGGTGTTTAGCCACAGTATTTTTAGCAATATATGTAGTGCATTTATGATTTCCTTTATTTGATTTTAAGCTATGTGGGGGAGGAATTCATATCTGTATCTCATTGGACCTCTCAAAGATGTGGTAAATGATTTATATTTTGCTTCTGAGAAGGTAATAATTGCTTTAACACTGAGGTACAAAAGAATGATGAGAATTTAATTATAACTGTGGAGAAATTTTGTTTCCTTTAAGAAAAAAATGATATTTTGATATGTTGGATATTGTGTCCAATTGTATATAGAATAAATCTCTCAATATCAAGGTCTTTGATTTAAATTTTTTTCTCTACAAAAATGCCATTTGGAAAGAAATATTCTTTTGAACCCCATAGCTCCTGAATTGGTGCCCTTGTGCTGTTTTGTACCATTTGAATTGGGATGTAAAAAGAAAGCTATTATTAACCTGAAACTCCTTTTTCTCAACTGGAGTTATGCCAGAGGTCTGATGGGCTTTATTTTAAAGCCCCTACTTCCTAAGTGAGGCATTTACACACAAGCCCTGAGATTTTGAAAGCTAATCATCATAGTGGGCACATGAAAATCTGAGTCTCTTCTACATCTGTTACCCATTTGAAAATTCTGACCCGAAGGCACAAAGCATTTGAATTACAGACCATATGGAACATCTGGAAATTTCTCATTTCCATTTGTTGGGCCATAACTAAAACCCCATCTCTTTCCCAGTTCATTACTTCACTCACTAATGATTAGTGCTACATCAGGTCTGCTTTAATTCACCTTTCTGGCTCAATAGTTCTCTGTCTTTTATTTCCTGCTGCCTTGAACTCTGCTTCACTTGCTTCTATTTCATTTACTATAATGATAAGCCTCCCTCCACACATTATTTTGGTTCAGTTAAATATCCAGGAAGGCCAGACTCTGACAGCACTTTATCCGTCCAGTTAGATTACCGCTTGTGGTGGGCATACCTCATTCCAAAGAGCACTTGTGAATATTTCCATTCAAAAGCTTCATACATATATGGGGGAATATGAAAACATTTTTTTCTACAAAGAAAATTGTATACAACATTAGAATCACACAAAATAGTTTCCCTACCCTAAGAATCCCCTGTGGTTCATCTATTCACCTCTCCTTCCACTAATCCCTAGCAACCTCAGATGCTTTCTTCACAATTTTGAATCTTTGAGAATGTCATACAGCTGAAATCATACAGTATGTAGCCTTTTCAGATTGATTTATGTCCCTTATTAATATGTCCTTGAAACTCCGCATGTCTTTTCATGGCTTGATAGCTCATTTCTATTTGACACTGAGTAATATACCATTGTCTGGATTGCCACAGTCTTTTTTCTTGCTCAATTATTCAACTAAAACTTTTTGGTTTTAATTGTGGAAGATCAACTTGCTTTATAGTTTAATGACCAACTACTTATTCTCTTGTCCCTCCCTCACTCACCCATATTATTAGGGAATACAAATTAATCTTTTTCTAAAAAAGGGTTGTTAGGTAAGAAAAAAATACAAACTAAAAATACATGTGATGAAAAGGAAAAGATGCACAAATTAAACCTGACTTCAGAAATAACTGTTCTCAATATCCCAAAGCAGGTAGGAATCCAGTGTGATGTGATCACCTTTGCTTAGTGGTTAAAAGTATGCCTTTCAGTCAGAGAGGATTGTGTCCTGCATTATTATTTGTTCATTATTTTATCTTGCTTTAATCCTCACTTTTCCCATTTGGAAAGTGGGAAGAATAATTCAGTCTCAAAAGATTAACTTGACAAATGAGATAATATGTCCATACACATGGTGTTTAGCACAACGCTAGCACATACGTGGCTACTAGATGTCAACAATCATTTGTAAATCATTAGCATATTAATGAATCTAATTATAGTGAATGATGAATACTAAATGGCAGATCTGGCTCTAAAGATAGAAGTCAATTGACTACTGAGGATTTTTTTTTCTAGTTCCTCTACAATTCTTTACAAAACCATGAAGTTTTAGAACACTGATATTAATCAGTATAGAATACTGAGAAGTTAAATATTATAATCTATTGTTCAAATGGTGTTATGTCATCTAAATTCCAATTTAATGGAATAAATTAATTATTTTGCTACAAAGCACTCTCATTTGTTTCTCAATAATTTGTAAGTTGTCTTACTAAAAGATTCTAAAGTCATACACTTATATTGTCCTTCATGCTTCAGATTAAGCTTTTATGTGTAGAGCAGAACTTGATGCCTGGTGAAGAGCACTGACTGTTAGTTCCTGATTCTGTCACAGGAATTTAAAACTCTTATCAAAAATCTATAAAAAGTATTTACTTTCATTTTTCTGCTTTGCTTATTAAATTTGTAAATAATACATTCACAGTTTGATTTTTTGCTTTATAGTATGAAAGCAAAGTGAAAACTAATTATCTGTCAAATTTAACTGCAATTCTCTAGCTTTTTGTATTGATCCAATTAACTGCTTGCTCTTAAGCATATAGCAAGCTCCACAGCATATGGCAGCGATGGTAATTTACCCTAGCCATTTGTTGCATCTTAATATGTGTCTATTGATTTTGGTTCTTAACTGTCGTAAACACTAACAGTTTTCATCATTTAGGAGTTATGGTACCCTAGTCTGATAGTTAAATCTGAGGGAGGGATGCTTTATTTGGGTGAGAAGCTTTTTATGCCAACATAAAAAGCATCATGACTTACTTTTACTTAAGGCTATTGGAGTTACAATAGATGAGGGAAACAGCATGAGATTATAAAGCACGTCCTGTTGGTCGTGTGTTCCTCGTTTATGCTCATTCAAGAATGGAAAGTATTATCTGTCATTACAAGTTATTTTAAGACTTCAAGTGTGTTATTATTTTAAAATTTTCTATGATTACATCTTAGATATACAATAGGGAGAATATAATGATACCATTCAATGCACACTCTCTTTTCTAATATCTGTCACTTAATGAAAAGCAAAAGCTTTTAAATCATTGCACTTAGCCTGAAGTGTAATGAAATGAAGTGCTTTTGCTTTTCAAAAGGAAGAATAATCAAAATCTAGTCAGGCAGTTAACATCTTTGAGTTTTGCTCCACTTTGTACTCCATCAATATGACATCTCTACGTTTATCTCCAAGTGGACTCAGGAGAAGTTGAGTCTATGAAGCTGGCAAACATTTCTGGGTCTTTCATATATCATAAGGTGTAGAAGACAATGAATACAGTACTACCCATTGTCTATGTTCCCTAGTTTAATCTTTCACATTCCTTGATCACTGTCCTTGTGAGAGGAGGAACTTTCACAGGTCTGGAAGGAGGAATGTCATTCTGAAGGACATATGCTAAAACAGAGATTTGGCATTGTTCAGTTTGATGGTAAATATAGAGATAGCCTTGGATATCTGAGCATGGATGCTTTTTTACACTAAATTTGTCTCTATCAAATTATATAACAATTTTTATACATGATAAAATGTTTTACTAAAGAGCAAAAGTGAGAATTAAGATGAATAACTAAATCTAAATAAGTCATGTAGAAACAAAAACAACTATTTTATCACATTCTTTTAATTTTCTAGGCTTCTAGATTCCAAAAGAAATAGATTTAGGGCTGGAGCAGTTGCACAGTAGTTATTACGCTTGCCTCGCATGCTCAAAGACCTGGGTTCAAACCCAAGCACCAAGTACATAAAAAAGTGTCAGAGCAACCAAAACCACATGAAAAACTAAATTAAATTGACCTCTCTTTCTCTGTCTCTCACTGTCCCTCTCTCTTAAAAAAAAAAAAAAACACAACAGAAATGGTTTTATGCATTTGTTTAAAATGCAAAAATCAAAAGTATAAATTGATTTTAATAACCCTAAAATTTAAGGATTGATTTTAAAGGTGTTAAATCATTCTACCTACATCTAACTGATTAATTCCATGCCCACTAAAGATCAAATATATAATTAAAAAACTAATTATATGGATGATATTAATCCTGTCATCTTTTTCAATAGTAGATGACATTTGTGTTGATTTTACTTTCTGTATATTTACATATACAGACCATATGTAATGAAGCATTTTTCAATTTTGTAACTTTTTGGAATATTTTGAGGATTTACTATTGGATATGTCATATATATTTTTACTCTACAAAAATTTACATTAATTATAATTGTATTTTCTCTTGTAAATGCAAAATATATTTCTGACTCAAAGGACATTAATATAATTAATTTAAATGAAAGTGATTTTTTAAAAAATTTTGCTGTTTGTAGGAAAAACTCCGTAATATTGATTTTTGATCAGCTGTCTTCGGAAATAAAAATGAAGCAAATTCTCTTGTTTCCTGCTCTCTGCTCTCTTGAGTACTTATGTTTATGAATCAGTTTATAAATGGAAGGATGTTTAATTTAATAATTAAACTATATCTGGGGAGAATAATTTGGCAATTGTGAAAAGTGAAATGGTATCTTACTTGTCAGGATTAGAAATAAAACAATGAAGATAGCTACCTAATCAAACACAGTTTAGGAGATGTGGGAATAATAGTGGACTTTCCTAAATCCCTCACTGGAATCACAGGCACAGTGCCATTCAAGCCAAAGCAGAGTCAGAGGAGTATCTGCGTCTTTACGTATTTAAATATCCTTTTTTTTTTTTTTTAGTTTCTCGCTATTTTGCTTTTCCATTAGATATAAACATATCAAAGGAAATTCACATCAATATTGGATTCTAGGACAGATTTCTGACTATATCAATTCTAGTCGAAATTTGAATCAAGAAATAGAACTCTTCTTGCATCTCCAAACTCCTAGTCATTACCCCAATATGCTACCACTTTACTGGACTCTCATTTATTTCTGCTTATTTTTGTACTTTATATACATCCATTTCTAAACATTAGCAATATCTCAGTTTTATTTGGAATAAGTTTGTTACATTTTGTTCTATATATTTACTAATTTGTCTTATAATTTCTTGCATAACTTATGAATTATTTAGAATTATGAGGCATTTTATATAGTTATTTTTAAATGTGTTGTACATTTTAATTACCTTTAAAATTAAATTTTATATTTTTGTGTTTTTAATATACTAATTGTGAATCGTTTTCATTTGTTCCATGAGTGCATGTCTTAATTTTGATCTATATTTTATGGTCTATAATAGTACTATTTTTTTGATTTTTTTTTAATATTGTTTACCTCAATAAATTTTTTATTCTTGCTACTTTTGGTGTTATACACTATACTTATATACTTTTTGTTATTGAATTTGCTTCAAGCTTTTTATACTGGTTTTGATGCTCTTGAAGGCATTTGAGTGAATCCCAGGCTCTAAGTCAGATTTGGACAATCTCCTCAGGGAAAATGTCTGTTTGTTCTCTAATCTCTTTATAATCTTGCATCTCTGTCTCATCACTCCTCCAATTGTTTTTCTTATCCATGTTTTGACAAAGTATTTTGAATTAAAGATATCATTTGTACATTTTTAACCTGAGTGTTTCCTATGCATATTCAGCTTACCAAGTTTTTGATAATGTGTTTTAATAAACTTTTTTTTATCACTGGGGTAAAGTTTATTTGGTGCTTACAGTTTCAGAGGTCTCAATCTATAGACAACTGATTTCATTGCTTTATACCTGAGGTGATGCAGAACATCAGGGAAGAAGGGTGTGAGGAAGGAGAGAAGTTCTGGACATAATCAGGAAGAAGATTGAAATTTCTACACACAGGGTCAAAATATAAACTCCAAAATCACATCCTGGTGACCACCTCTTCTAGCCCTACCCTACATCCCAATAGTTGCCATCACTTTAACTCTATTGGTGGATTAATGCACTAATTAGGTTAAGGTTCTCATAACCCAATCATTTCATCTCTAACTTTTATGAATTGTCTCACACATGATATTTTGGGAGATACCTCATATGTAAAATAACAAAGTGGGAAGATAATTCCTCTTTTTTTCCATTGGTTCAACATAGTCTTCCATATTGGAAGGAATGGTTGTTACATATTCATGCATACATAGATGCTGACAAAGTAAGTCAAATCTGATCCTAGTCCAGGACCTTACCCCCATTTCATCAATTTTCCAATCTGATATCTCCTCTGTAATACCCCAATATTATAGATGAGCCTGAGCTATAAATGAGCATATACATATATATTACTTATTGAAATTATTGAGTTTATATGCCTGCATGAATATAGTTTAGCTTCTCATGGGAGTTGAGTGTATCTAGCCATATTGATAGCCTTCATTTTCCCTTCCTCCCTCTCCTCCCTCCCTCCTTCACTTATCCCCCCACCTTCACAGTTACGGTTCCCCCAGTTTTTGTGAAATTTCAACTTTAGTGGATTTATTAATTAAACTTAACTAACTTTCATCCTAACTTAGGTTTTACTCCAGCTTTCACATATGAGACAAAACATTCCGCCCTCAACTCTTTGTGTTTAGGATATTTTACCCAGCATGATTTTTTCTATTTCTGTCCATTAGCTGCAAATGCCATGGTATCATTCTTTCTAATAGTGTGTGTGTGTGTGTGTGTGTGTGTGTGTGTATAAATAAAATAGCAGGGTATAACTCCTTTGTATGTATGTATATGTGTGTGTTGGATCCTTTCATCTAGTAAGGGGCATGTGGGTTGATTCTATAGTTTAGCTGCTATAACATTGATATAGCTGTGTCTCCGTAGTATTCCAATTCTAGCATTTCTGGGAAAATACCCAAGAATGGAATAATTGGCTCCTAAGGTGACTGCATCCCTAGTTTTTTGAGGGGTCTTCACACTGCTTTCAAGAGTGGCTATACAAGTTTACAATCACTCCACCAGTGTGTTAGTATTACTTTCTCCCCATAACTCTTCTGTCATCTGTTATACTTTGTATTCTTCATTTTTGCCATTCTGATTGGAGTGAGGAAGAATCTCAGTGTGATTTTGATTTACATTTCTCTGATTGCTAATAGAGCATTTTCTCATATATTTATTGATATTTTGAACTTCGTCTTTTGAAAGGTTACTGTTTAGTTCCATAGCAAATTTATTGATTGAATTGTTTGTGTTTTTTATGTTAAGTTTTTTGAATTCTTTGTATATTCTGAATATTAGCCCCCTGTTGGAGGCGCAGCAGGCAATGATTTTCTACCATTCTGTAGGTTCTTTCTTTGGCTGTGCAGAAGCTTTTCAGTTTAATGACACCACACTCAATGACTCTTGGCTTTAATTCTTGAGCTATGGGAGTCTTATTAAAAAAAAAAAAGATGCCTACGCCAATATGGTAGAGTGTTCATACTATTTTTTCTTCTAATAATTGTATGGTTGCTTGTTTAATTCCTAGTTCTTTGATCCATTTCTGTTTGAGTGTTGTACCAGGTGAGAGATAAGGGTCTATGTAGGGAACATCAGGCCATGGAGCTGCGTACATGCCTGGAGGCAGGTCAGTTCCTGGAAGGCAACTTAAAGGTCTATTGTCAGAGAGGATTGATTATCTTGTTTCTGTAGACTGGCCCAGAACCAGGTGCATATTCCTTCATGGTTGATACTCATCTCAATTTGAATGGCCTCTCCGGGCTATTTATGGTGGTCTGGTAAACTGTAACCTGCTTGTAACTTCAAAGGTATGCAGAAAGCTGTGGATTTGGTTCTATATAAACTGCCTATAGTAAGAATAAAGAGAGACTTCTTGAAGAAACCACGGTGGTCGTTTGTTTCTTCCCCGGTCG